>JAPWLS010000774.1:0-24612 GCA_028551675.1 Tineola bisselliella
CACGATGAGACCATAGGTGCGTTTATACGCATCGGCGAAACATAATGTGTTTATTATAATATTAAATTCTGAACAAACTCCGATGCGGCGCACGGTTTTTAGTGTGTGATATGGACTACTCTTAAGCTCAAAACATACGCGTGTAAACTCATATGTTTGAAGTGGTTCGTGTGGTGTAAACCTATAAAGAATTTTTTGAAATTTATGAAACTCGGAATGAACTAATATTTGTAAATACATTTGCTTTATGTCAGCACACAAAGCGAAAGGAAAAAGTCGAATGTTTAAAAGAATGTTAAATAAATCCGTTTGTAAATTTCTTCCAGTGTGTAGAATGTCATTAAGTGACGGTCCATTTATAGTTTTAGCACTTGCGTCCAAAACCATGCGTAGTTTAGTCGTTAACTTATCCTGTCTAATGACGGCGTGATGCGGTATGTAATAATGAGGAGATGTAATAATATTCGAACTAACACGACGTATGTAACCCTCATTTAAATAGGTGTTGATGATTTCATCATATTGTAGGCGAAGCGCGGGAACCTTATTTAATTTTCCTTCTAATAATAAAAATCTACGTTGAGAGAATGAAAATAAATCGCCTAAATATCGCGAATCTCCTTTGAAGGATGAAGCAACTGAATTACGACCCGTGACATCACGAGTGGTAGTTTCGTCATAAATAGGATCACGCTCCGAATTAGCCGGAGACAAATGATTTTTACTCGGCACCTCTTCTAATGAATGAAATTTACTTAAAATATTATCTGATGAATTTCCATTAATTGAACAAAAGGTGAGGCTTGAAGTGTTTGCGTTAAATAGAATAGGAGCCGAGCCGCACACCACATAACCGAATATAGTCTGTAAAGCGTACGGTTGGCCGCGAGCGCCTCGTATGCGGTTAGACAACAAAATGTCATCAAATAATTCACAACCTAACAAAATATCAATTGGCGCGGGTTTGTAATATTTATCATCAGCCAATTGAAGATCCTTTAAATAATCTAAATGAGAAATGTCTACATAGCTAGTAGGCAAAATATTCGTAATTTTATCGATAACGAATGACTTCATTTTAATGTTGTCATTTTGATTGTAACGCGAGAAAAGTGTGAGCGTTGTCGCGCCCTTAATACAGCGGCGACTATTACCAATTCCTTGAACAAAAGTATTATCATCAGAATGCATCTCATTACCGAGGCGTTTACAACATGCGGAAGTTATATAATTACTTTGGGACGCGGGATCCGTCCGACGAAATTCCCAAAGCAATCCATAACGTAGTACCTAATATCGAATGTAAAAGTAAATAAAAGAGCTAAATGCGTTACATTGATAGAAATGTTCGTGATCAATATTGCAATGTTTACAATTATAATTATTATTTGAAATATTTTTATCGCGGGTAGATACAAAAGAATGCGATATTTTATTCTTGTTCATATGCGGTTTATAATTATGCGGTTTGTTATTAGATTTATCTGTGCGTTGTAAAATTTTGACTTGTTCGCGTATAAATGTAACAAATTCCTCAAATGAGGGCGAATCACTATTTTTTCGATGTTCACTCTCGAATGCCTTGACGGTCTCATTGTCGAGTTTTCTCAAAGCAATATGAACAAAAATAAAATCTTTAATATTAGTTAATTTTAACGAGTCTAACGCGGCATAAACAGTAGTGAATTTATCAATAAAATAATCCAAATTATCTGATGAAGCATGCGTGATTTGTTTTAAATCGAGAAATTGGTCAAGATAATCAGAAGCTAAAGCACGAGTGTCTTCGTACTTTGCTATTAAGGCGTCATAAATAATTTTATAATTATCTGCAGTGGGCGTCAATCCACTACAGATGTTTTGGGCTTTACCAGTAAGCGATGATATCAAATATTGAATTCTGTCGGCATCATTTAAGTTAATGTTATTGTGTATTAGAGTATTAAATGTTTGTATGAATAACGGCCAGTCTTTTAAGTCGCCATTGAACTGTTTGAGCTCGATCCTCGGCAATTTTACGATCGAGTTGCGGTTCGAATTAATTTTGGTATTGGATTGTTGTCTACGAACTTTAGTCCCAGATCTACGTATTTTCTATCAAAATTGTTAAAATTTGCAAAATAACATATCTCATTAGACTGAATGGTCATAATTTTCGTTACTTTCGCGAAAAAAGTTAATAAACGTTCCATTTCATACTAAAGCACACTCGCCTCGCTACTCAACACGTCGCGCTATTCATTTTAGAAACAAAGTGTCCATTCTATAGAATGGTGTCTCATGTGACTGTGTGAAACGAAACGTCTTGTAAGAGTGAATCTTAACCTAAAAATATTTCGAATCATATTCTTACTGTCCTAAGTTGTCATATTCATTGTATCATTAATTTATTTAAAACTAAAATCTAAAAAATACCACATTTAGAGTTTCAAAAAACAAATGTGATATATTCTTTTATTACGATAAATTCATTTTTGAATAAGGTTGAGCTTTCAAAAAATCCAAAATAAAAATAAAAAAAATGACGGAAACCACATTTAAAAAATACGAAAATAAGTTAAGTTTTTAAATTTCATATGCTATGATTTAAACCTTTGTGAGGTCGATCTAAAATCTCTTTTAAGTTTAAAAAATTTACCGTTAACAAAAAAAAATCTACGAATTACCACATGTAGATAATGTAAAAACTAACAATTACCCATCCGTATCGGCTACTGGTCTGGAATATTATTTTTGTTCGCGAAGATATCTCTGACCAAAGTTTTATTTGTCTGCTACTTTCAGGGTCTTATAAATTGTCGTTTTATTAACTTTTACCTATCCTACTCTCTTTATTTCACTCAGAAAAAAAGTACGTAGATCTACGAACTTTTCATATGGAAATTTTAGTATTTCTACGTACCTTTTCTAACCTGGTCTACGTCTTTTATATTTGCAACGCAATTAGATCACGTGAATGGTATTACATTTAAAAGTAAAGACAGTAGCCTTGGACTGCAGACCTAAAACTCTTGAGTCTTTAGTTGGTATAATTGGTTGTTTCAGGCGTTACTTTGCGGAAATCCATATTAAAGGAAATTATTTATAATTATTTTGCTTATAATTCCCGCTACAACATTCAATAACTTGTTTCGACGCGTTTCGCCACTTCACGTGGCATCATCAGGATACGTGTGGTCGCTTCGGCTTCGCTTAATAATAATTTTAAATAATATCTTTAGTTGGTGTTTCAAGTTACAAGTTCAGTATAGTAGATTTTTTTTAAAAGTATTTTTTCGTATCTAAGCTTTGTTATTGCTTGTTCGAATGTGTAAAGTACCTAATAGTCGTATGTTAATTTAAATAAAACTATAACATAGAAATAAAAGTTTGTATCCAATTTAAAATCAGCGAGGACCTAACGCAGTAAAAAGCAATTTAACACGTGTTCTGTATGCACTTTGGTTATAAAACAGGCTTACTTTGTTGCATTGCTGTTCTATTTTACAGTCTCTCCCTCTCGTCATGTAAATACATTTAGGATAGGCAGGTGATACACTCAACATATAGCTGATACTAATATAACATTTGTGATTTTATGACATAGGTATACTATAAGATGATATATAAGTGATAAGCTGACTGATGAGCGTTATTAGCCTTACTTATCGCGTTCGACTAATACAGTTGTGGCGGTCGATTCTACAGGCCGAAAATACTTATTTAAGAAGAATTTGGATTTGAGGTTTTGATATTTAGTCTATCAGTGTCACACTCCGCCTGATGTTAAGCTAGAGTGCGGTCCATGAGCATAGACAACTGTTACCACAGACAGATGTCCACTATGCCGGCTTGAGGAGACGAATGTGCTCTGTCCAAATCAACAGGGCACACTCCTCTCGTTATCCCGGCTACTTCCAAGCTAATCCCGAAACGCGACTAGGTCACATCACTGGGCTAATGCCATCATCAGTCTGCCTGCCACTCTTATATCTTATATGTATTTCTTGTTTTCTTCTGATTTTTTGATTGCCACAAAGCATTGTAATAATTATGTTTTTAATCCATTTTAATCAGCAATATTATTTCACACAAGTTTCTCTAAACAGTCATGTGAAGTAATATAGTCACATTTCAGGATCAACTTGGAACTGACCAAGCGTAACACTAATGTAAGCTGTTATTCAAGCTGGCATAGTGGGAGCGACTGATATCTGCAGACCTTAGCACTCCGTAATAATATATCCGAAAATGTCACAGATTATAAGGTGAGATGAAGGTTAAATTGCTCACACGAGCGTCGCGTCGTGGGGGAGGGATCTCACTGTACACTAAGTTCATGCTCGTGTCGAGTAATCTAAATGTCTTTTGGGAACGATCTACGACCAGTGTGTCCTTTGCCTCCTGTTATATACTACATGACACTGCTTCGTATAAAATTTGGGAAACTTTATTATTCTTTTATGTGTTTAGCTATTATTCTATGCCATAGATTTTTTATACATTATTATAACAGCATGTAGGTGGATAGTCGATAGTGATATTTCATTTATATTTATGCAATTTTGTCGAGTAAAAGCGCTTTATTGAAATCAATAAATCCCTACTAATATTATAAATGTGAATGTCACGCAACAACTGCTTAACCGATCATCATGAAACTTTATACACATATTTTTGGAGGTACTACAAGTAACATAGGATACTTTTTATTTAAAAAAAAATAGTTTCCAACTGACTATAGTTTCAGCTGTTTGGAATCATATTGATTCATTTCTACTGGAATGATCTCTGATACTTATTTAATGACTTAAATACGAGCGAAGCCGTGAGTAAAAGCTAGTAAAATATAAATAAGCTAGTAACATCACATATACAAAAAACTTGCGGTCAAAAGTTCTCCTTACTCCTTATTAAGCAAAATGCTATAGTCAGTTGTTATCCCCTGAGCATACGAGGGGAGTAAGTTTTCCTTCGCATCAACAGGTGTCGGACAATCGTGGAGCATTAACTTAATTAAATATGTCAGCTGTCATGAGTTCAAAGGTGCCGCCTTATCGTCGACTCACGCCACTCCGGGGACTCGGCAAATCTTTGCAATTTATCATTCCTTCATACTCGTCGTGAGTGAGTATTTCAAGGCATTATTTTATTTTTGTATTTACTATTACTTAAATTTATTCAAGATTGTAACGTATTTTTTATTTTTATATTTCTCGTTTATGTTATTTTTGATCTGTGGGCTTATCACGAATTTTAGTCCAGCTTTCAAACCGAGTTCGCTTCAAGCGATTTGTATGGAAATTTGAGCAGCGCCACCGCGTGCGGATTTGGAACTACAATATTTTAGATACTTTTTGTTAATTTTCGTACGTCTCGATCTTTCGTTCATTTGATAGGTTGCTGGTGCTCGTTAGTCGTTAGTAAAAATTCATGATCCCGATTGCTAACGGATCCGTTTTACTTGTGACAGCTCGATTCGAAAGGCAGACTAAATTCGTGATAAGCCTACTGATACACCCTTTCTACTGGTCCTAAAGGTTAACTGGTAGACAATACCCAATGGCATTCAATTAGCTTTTTATAAGTGCAAAAACTTTTTCAATAAACAAATGCTTATTATAAAAGGGTTATTAAGATTTTTTTTTCTCCCCTCTCCCTTACATCTATTTGGTTCTTGTTTTTTATTTTTATGTATTTTTGTAATTTTATTAGAAGTGTAGTATTTATCCCTTTATCGCCTTGAGCATGCCGTCCTATCCTATAATCAAAATTTCATTTAGTTTATATAATAGTAATCATTTTTATAATATGTAGTTATAATGTAATTTTGTAGGTAGGCTTTATAAATAAATAAATGGTTATCTTGATGACAACCTAGTGTGACTGAGATGATTGTGTGCATGGTGGTGTGCTTGTATACTTGGGTACTAGCTTTATTTACATTAGTTGTATTATTTTTTAAAGATGCTTAATTTATAGCTAAGCAAGAATTGTATCTACTAACATTATATTGTACAGGCTATGATTGGAGGGTTTCTTGTGATTTTTCCTCGACATATACCTCTCTGAAATCTCCGTAATATAGAGAAAATACACGCATATTTCAAGATATATATTGATCCATAAACACTGCTATTATAGGTATATCAAATTTAGGCCAATATTGCCAACCTACAAAAGTTGATATTCAAAAATGTATCGTTGTATCCTATGCGTAGTTTGTTAGTGTAGTTTCTTCGTTGTTTTATTGAGTACTAGCTTTCACCCGCGGCTTCGCTCGCATTTAGGTCATTAAATAAGTATCAGAGATCATTTCAATGGAACTATACTCAATATTTTACTATAGTCAATAAGAAACTAGTAAAAAATAATTTATTTTTTTTTAATAAAAAGTATCCTATGTTACTTCTAGTACCTCCAAAAACATGATGATCAGTTAAGTAGTTGTTGCGTGAAAACGTAACAAACAAACTCACATTGAGATTTATATTATTAGTAGGGATATCGAATACCATTGAGAAACATTTTTTCATGAGATGGGGAATTATATTTTGAAATAGTCAACAAAAAAACTATAAATCTCAAGCTGTTAGCGTTTTAATTTCCAATAAATTCATTAATGACCTATATACATATATGTAGTGGCACAATGTTATATATTGCAGATACGTGTATTTCCGAGCTGTCACATGTACCAACGTCATCCGCAAGGGAAGTGTCATTTATTTCCCGACTGACATATTCAATTATTTCCAACCCCCAGCCTACAACATGCTTACACATAATATGCCTATTGCCTATACAACGATTATTAACCAAATATTATGTTTTCCCTTTAACATTATATTACATTTGTGTGTATGTATATAAAAACAATAGCCTTCTCTTCATAAGAATGTTGTTTAATGGCAAAATTGTGTTTAGTAGTTTTTTATGAGAAAAAACTTGATATGCAATTTTTCGACGTTTGCGGGTTGCAACTACGCGTGTCCAGGTCGTGTAGATAGCCGTTACCTACATTTATTTAAATTTTAATTCAAATATCTTTATTACATATCACAATTTAATTTAGATGTCAGTACAGTTTAGTGTCAATGTGACACCCGATCAGGACACAGCAATACAATAATAATAAACAATTTCAATTAATAAACTAAACTTCATTTACTGTTTCGAATCATTGAGGTATTCGTCAATTGAATAAAAGCATTTTAAAATCAAATATGTTATTAATTTATTTTTAAATTGTGTTAGGCTCTCATTATGATTGTAATATGATTTATAAATTGTTATTCACTTTTTTTCTGAATTAAAATTCAGTTTTTTATTATTATTATTACTTTATGTACAGGCTATGATTGATGAGTTTCTTGTGGTATTCTTCTCGTCATACGCCTTTCCGAAGTCATTGTAGAGTCTAACGATGAGCAAGTGCACGCCTTTAGTGCCTATGCTAATAAACGATTTTCATTTCATTTCATTTCATTACATTTAATCACTCTTGGCTCAATATTGTTTTAAAAAATTATTGACATATTATAATTTATTAATATGAATGGTACCATATGTAAAACAAGTATCAGCATCGCTATATATTGATCTTCTGAAGCCGGGATAGTGACTGCTACTTGCATACCTTTCGAATTTAATACCAGGCGTTTTACAACAAAATATTTTTTAATGATGCTTGATGATGAAGGCTAATAATAATTTTCAGTCCATTTTGCTTTGATATCTTAATCCTTCACAGCAAATCTCGATTAGCACAAAGCCAAATATAATAGCAATATATTCACAGGAAAAAGCTCTCGGCGTGTTTCATTTTCAGGACCCTTATTACGAGCGACTTAAGAACACACCCGAATACCATTTCCACAACAAACGAACGTCTACAACGATATTCATTTCACAATTTACTTTATTATTTTGTTTTGTAATAACATTGGAATCCAGTTTGCTTCAGATATTATTTGGGAGCATTAGTTGTAGTCATGGACATCCCTACTAATATTATAAATGTGAATGTTAGTTTGTTTGTTACGTTTTCACGCAACAACTACTTAACCGATCATCATGAAGCTTTGTACACAAATTTTTGGAGGTACTAGAAGTAGCATAGGATACTTTAAAAATATATATTTTTACTGTAGTTTCAAACTGAAACTATAGCAGCGGTTCTCAAACTTTTTTGACGAAGGAAAAAGCCTTAATATAATTATAAAAAACTGATTTATGTATATTTATGAATAATCATATTGCAATGTAATATTACGTAATATTTAGATGTAACCTTATAATCTTCCTTTGGTAGGTATTTTTTTGCAGTATTTTAGCCCTAGGGTTCCGCGGAACACTACTTTGAGAATGGCTGGACTATAGTTTCAGTTGTTTGAAATTTTTCTATATTTATTTTTATTTACATCTGTCATTTTTATATATGCAGTATAAAATTATTGAATTTTTGAGATTAGGTGTCATTATTGTGATTACAGAAGTGTGATAGGCATTGTCTGTTGACTGAAATATGAAACATCATTAAACTTCATAGTACTTTATATCTTCATTATTACGCAGACGTAGTCGCGGGCAACAGCTAGTATAAAATAAATTCACTCATATGGAAATTAATATTGCTGAGCTCCTAGCCGCCGTACCTCGAGTTATAATATACCTTTAATATCTGTAGCGAGTGTGAAACGGGATAGACAATGCAACTAAATGTAGATTTTATCACCTCCCATCAAATAATAAATAATTAATCTCATAATAAAATATTGCAATTAAGTTTATGGATGAGGCATGCGGCACACGCGGCGGGGATTATATAAGTTTTCATTGTTTATCGTTAAAATGTATTTATCTATTAGTTATGGAGGTAAGACATTTACGCTTTTAACACGTTGACGGACACTTGCGTCTATATGTGCATTTACCGGTAGAAGTAGAACCCTAGTACCGTATTACCGAAAATAATATGTAATAATTATAAATTATAATATATTTTATTGTCATTAATTTATTTTTATTCGATTATAAACTAACAATTCGTGTAAAATTCCCAAAAATATGTCACTTTTTTGCGCATACTTTGTTTAAGCAGAAACAGTAAAATTATACTTTTAATATTCAAAAAATTACAAAAACATATATGTTAGTGTTAATTTTCGAACTTAATCTGTTCCTACTGTGTGTCAATGTGTTAATAATATCAAAACTCAATATACTAATATAAGTAGACCGTTCATAAAACGAATATAACATTTATTATTAGTGAAAAAACGTATATTCATTACTTTTGAATTAATATTAGCCTACGCCAGTGTTACCTTTTTTATTTTACCTACTGTGGGCTTATCACGAATTTAGTCTGGCTTTCGAATCGAGCTGTCACAAGTAAAACGGATCCGTTAGCAATCGGGATCATGAATTTTTACTAACGACTAACGAGCACCAGCAATATATCAAATGAAGACGTTCGAAAATTAACAAAAAGTATCTAAAATATTGTAGTTCCACATCTACACGCGGTGGCGCTGCTCAAATTTCCATACAAATCACTTGGAGCGAACTCGGTTCGAAAGCCAGACTAAAATTCGTGATAAGCCCACTGTTTTCTCCTGTTTTTTTTTTTATTAGTAGGTAAGCTGCTGTTTTTTAGTTTCTTGGGGTTGGCAACACTGTTTACGAGTGACAATTGAAAGCTATAATCTAAGCTAAAATGATTACTCCATCTGCCATATAGCTTGAAATACAGCCTAATATTTAAGGGTTACAATCGCATGCAAGACACGTCCCATTACTTACATAAAAAGCCTCGAAGCACTGAAGTAAAGAAGCGTGAGTTATAAGATAAAATCCAAAAAGAAAATAAATGAAAGGTGCCGTCAGCAACATAAATCCATTGATAGAATTGACTGAGCTGTGTTGGCAATCAATGAACGTTCCCTTGATTACTTGTACGTGCAAGGAATCTTATTGTAGGATGTGTTATTTTAGAACATCCCTACTAATGTTATAAATGTGAATGTGAGTTTGTTCGCTACCTTTTCACGCAACAACTACTTAACCGATCATCATGAAACTTTGTACGCATATGTTTGGAGGTACCATAGGACATTGACTATAGTTTCAACTGTTTGGAATTTTTCTATATTTATTTTTATTTCAGTCTGTCATTTTTATATATTTTTATCATAGTTATCATACTGATTCATTTCTATTGAAACGATCTATGATATTTATTTAATAACTTAAATGCGAGCGAAGCGGCGGGTAAAAGCTAGTTGTATATATTTTCTAGATAATACAATAACATTTGTAGGCATACATAAACCCATTACATTAAATTTGTGCGTCGCGGTCTACCCAACCTTTATTTAATTTAATTAATTAACTTAATTATGTCAATATGGCTCCGACGATGCAATGAACCGGTGTCCTCGTTCGTGTTGAGGTACACTTTTGAGTTAAGCGACACGCGACTCCGACATCGAAAACTTCAACTTAACACAAATTGTCTTCAACGCTACCAATGCAACTTTGTAATATCAATTTTAGTAGTTCAATTATACAACAATTAGTTTTATAAATCCCTACTAATATTATAAATGTGAATGTGAGTTTGTGTGTTACGTTTTCACGCAACAACTACTTAACCGATCATCATGAAACTTTGTACACATATTTTTGGAGGTATACTTTTTATTTAAAAAAGTAAGTTTTTGAAACATCATTGTATGTAGTAATTTTTAAAAACCAAGCAAGAAAATATAGTTATCATATTGATTCATTTCAATGACTTAAATGCGAGCGAAGCCGCGAGTAAAAGCTAGTACATTATAAAAATAACTAAAGAAATATGTTAGGTACTATAATAATTAAACAAAACCCGATGTAAGAATATTGTCTCTAAGCAGAGAATTATATATTTGTACTGTGTAATCTCAGAGCTTGGCGCTGAAGGCAGTGAAGGCAGTGAAGGCAGACGCGAGCTTTTGCCCGAACAGGAATTAATTTAAGAGGATCACCACTTAGCGGCGGGCGGGGGAGGGAGGGGGAGGGAGGCAGGGATCGTTGACTTAAAAATTAATTTGGTGTTAAGATGTTCACTTGAGTGTTATTTTAAGTTTAACATAAACGACATTTAAGCATTTACACGATGCAAGATACCTTTTACCTTTCTTAGATTATTATTAACCAACTTTTACCCACGGCTTCGCAGAGATCATTTCAATAGAAATGAATCAATATGATTCCAAACAGCTGAAACTATAGTTAAAAGTATATATTTTCTAAAGTAAAAAGTATCCTAATATATTACTTGTAGTACCTCCAAAAATATGTGTACAAAGTTTCATGATGATCGGTTAAATAGTTGTTGCGTGAAAACGTAACAAACAAACTCGCATTCACATTTATAATATTAGTAGGGAGGATTAGTGAACCAATAATACTAATAATTAATCCAATAATATATAAAAAAATAATAAAAGAAATATTATAAATAAAACATAAACAGTCGTGGGACTGCCGATAGAAGTGAAAACGGAACTATTAAGTTAAGAGTAATTGAAACTATATGCAAAAATTATATGAAATTTTTTTAAAATATATTCGTTGTTTTCATTATTCATTTATCTGTATAAAAATATTAATATGTTTCATACTCACTTTTATACTGAAGTCAATGAATTTAAAGTCAATAAATAAACAGTAATCCTTCAATTAAATAATTACAATAATAGTCAAATTAAAAATTCACTTAAATAAACAAAATCCAGTACACACAAGTTGAACTTCCCACGTGGTCAATTTAACTTTACTTATGTAGATAACCACACTCTAATACTTAATGTACAACGCGTCACATTTACAATTACAGATGTACTGCTACTATAACGTATTGGTGACGTGAACTCACAAAATTATACTTATCCAAAAAGCGTCCAACGCGCACATAATACAGTCAGAAATAGTCGATGTATTAGTGTATACGTGTACACAGGCGCTAGTCTGGCTCTCCATAGCTATAGATATACTATTATCATTAGCATGTCGGTGACGCGAACCGAGGATTTTACCCTCTACCAAAACGCTCAACGCGCCTAAAGAAGTTTTCACTTCAAAAATAGATAAATAGAAATAAAGGTAACTAATTTACCAATAATCTAATTAAAGAAGTCTCTCTCATTGATTAATTAATAAAAGAATACCTAATAGCATTAAGCTTTTCATTTATTTATTTAGACATACACAAACAAACAGTTAACAAACCAACACACGAAAGTAACAACTACACTAGAGAAATAAAGCTAAGTTTGGTAACCTAATAGTTGTGTTAGACATCTGAAGAAAACTATATACATTATGATTAAATACGCTGTTTTTAGTTTCTTGGGGTTGGCAACATTGTATAGATATGTAAATATGTATATTAAGTAGATAAAAATAATATTTATTATACAATTGCAATTTTAAAGGATATATGTGTACATAAAAACATGTTAATGGCTCATTTCATAACTTTAATGAAACAATAAACAAGAACACGTCAGCGATTATAACGTCCATATCAATCATGTTTCATTTCACGAGAAAAAGAGTAGATTGCTACAAAAATAATCTGAGAGAGCGCCCTTTTAAATAAAAAACGACTTGTATAATGGGCTCGCGCTGTTAGCCGGAAAATATGGCAAAGCTTACCCCAGAGCGATATTTCCGGACACCACCTTCTGGGCGACTCATACACTCGTTTAAAAACAATCTATCTTGAACGTAACTCAAACAATGACACAAATCCCAATGAAACTAAACCGCTAAAATCTTTCAATTTAATTACATTTAGCAATATAACTAATTTAAAATATTTAATGCGATTTATTTAAATAATTTAAAGTTGGTATATTAATGAAATGAAAAGAAAATAGTTTATTAGCATAGGCACTAAATACGTGCGCTTGCTCATCGTTAGACTTTACAATGGCTTCTGAAAGGCGTATGACGAGAAGAAGACCACTAGAAACTCGTTAATCATAGCCTGTATATAAAATAATTAACAAAAAAAACTGAATTTTAATTCAGAAAAAATAGTAAATAACAATTCATGAATCACATAATTCACAAGAATATAAGTTAGATCAGATTCATGGAACAACCACGCAGGTATCAGTTTTTGCTTAATGGCTTCCTTCTAACATTAATTAATAAATTTAATCTATGTAATGTAAGTCACATAAAGATTTTCAAATTACATACCTACAAAATAGTTGACCACTTAAAATAAAAACAACTTTAAACAAGTTACGTCCATGGATGCACTACTTACTAGTTATTTTTAGACAAATAATAAAAAAAATAGTGTATCGCAGCCTTAGGTAAGAAAAATCTTCTAACCCAGAACAAGAGTTCAGTATTATTTCAGCAACTAGTACAACCTTTTACAGTATTTCAGCATCGTTCTTAATGCTTCCAACATTATAATCCGGGTGATTTTTTTCATTTCCTTTTCTTTAAGTTGAACGATTTATTGTTATTAGTGAATTTTATTTAGCATTACAAATATCCACAAAGGATTTTTGATTGAATTTAATGTTTTATAGGTAGCTATATATTTTTATAAAAAGTTTTTTTTCTCTGAATTAAAATTCTTTTTTTTGTTAATTATTTCATGTACAGGCTACGTTTGACGAGTTTCTTGCGGTCTTACAAACAAATAAGATCAAACTAAGTAAATACACATATATGTATAAACTAGCTTTTGCCAGCGGCTTCGCTCGCGTTAAGAAGTATTATTATTAATTAGGTTTAGTTTGTGTGGCTTTACTTTTGTTTAACGTGTGTTACGTAGTTATCACCATGCCTGTCGTGGGTCATAATTGAAAACTTGCTCCAGTTTCTTAGCGGATGTCAGTCACCTTTGAGTTTTATATATATAGATAAATATAAACACAATAATAAAAGAATAGTATATAGGTATACATAAAGATTACATAAATACATGATGATTTCTTTTGATGTAAATAAATAAATAGAATAAGAACAAAGTCGTCACCAGATAATGCAACAAATAACAGCACAATAATGAACCGCATGTTATAATAACACGCGAAATATTTCCACGTGAATGTGTCTGATTTACAACACAAGTTCGCACATGGCGAGTCTCCGCAGAACATCTGTGTCGTCGTATCTTACGGATAAACTTGTGAATAATCTGCTATTACTTAGCATATATGCTAATGGCTTAACCTTTCACGGTTATTCTTGTATATCAAATACACTCACTGCTTTATATATGTAGGTACTAGCTTTTACCCGCGGCTTTGCTCGCATTTAAGTCATTAAATAAGTATCAGAGATCATTTTGAACAGACCAGATTTTCGCTTCCGAGGCATTAAAATCAGTGAGTAAGAAAGCGAAGCTAAAATAATAAAGTGGCATCTAACCACAAAAATGACACCTAACCTCAAAAATTCAAATAGTTTTATACTGCATATATATAAATGACAGACGGATATAAAAATAAATATAGAAAAATTCCAAACAGCTGAAACTATAGTAAAAAAATAAATTATTTTTTTCAATAAAAAGTATCCTATGTTACTTCTAGTACCTCCAAAAACATGTGTACAAAGTTTCATATTGATCAGTTAAGTATTTGCTGCGTGAAAACGTAACAAACAAACTCACATTCACATTTATAATATTAGTTGTGATATTAAACATGAATTTTCAGTAATTCAGACTAAGATTAAATAAAAGAAACATATTCGCAAATAACCTCGTACTTTACTGTTACGAACTCTTTTTTTATTTATGTCTTTCACTTTTTGATAAAGAAGATAATTGTCATTTTTTGAAATGCCTGTCTGTATCTTCAACGAAAAATAAAAAACCGAAACGAAAATGTGTATAACTGAAAAACAGACCACTATTGCCACTATACCGCTCCAGACCGCATTTTTATTTATTTACTTTTAGTAAATGGGCTCCAATAGAGCGCTTTTACTCGTCAATACAAATATAAATTAAATAAATTATGAAAATCGATTTAATTTAGCTGCTGTATACTGGTATTTTCCACTTACATACTAATGTCACAATAATATATAATAAATCTACTATGACGTAGAAGAATAGCTGCTGTATAGGGACATTGGCATACATTACAATTACTAACCAACAAAGTTATTATAAAGTATTATACATTTAAAAGTATTACACAAACACAATAAGTAAAATGAATTTTTATCACGTAGCAAAGTAAAAGAGAATTTCATAAAACAAAAAAATACAGTGCAATTCGGCGCCAAAGAAAGCAACAGAGAACACCGAAACAGGGGGGCTACTCAGGCGCACTTCGGACGAAAATACGGACGCTTCCTATTCAGGAACACTTACGTAATCATTCACGAAATTACAGATTTGACAGCGACGTCACGACGGATAGGCCACACAATGCTTACTTTACTGACATTTGACAGGACTTTTTACGGGCTTATGTGTCAAAATTCACGTAAGCTATAGAAGTGACGGCCGTATCACGAAACTTCGAATATGCCTGAGTAGCCCCCCTGAGTAGAGTACAGTCAGCAGATATACTAACTAGTGATTTCCTTTTATACTTATTAAACGAATGGGGCATAAAAGGCTGTACAACTGGGTTATAGGGTCACCAGCGAGTGCAATCTTTTTATTGTGTTTCAAAGAAAAACACAGATTCAATTACAGCAACTCACAAACATAATGGCTTATTTTTATGTTAGGTATTTGCTACGTAAGCGGAGTGCGGGATATTTCTAAAACACATAACGTATTATAGGAATTGATATAATGACAAACTGAATAAAATAATATAGCTGCATAGATTAATGAAACAACAAAATAAAACGTTTAAAAAAAATGTGAGCCGTCACGGGACGCCTGGTAGATGTGAAACATCGAGTTTATTCAAGTCATATGCGTAAAAGACAAGATTACAACAGGAACTAATTATTGCTTAATGAAAAAATTAAATACTATGAATTTTTTTACAGAAAATGATGACTATTTATTTAAGAAACATTTATTTATATTAAATACAAAAATTTAAAATTCGAAAACTTCTTAAATGATATAGATTTCAGAAATAACTCGATAAAATAAACTCGTCGCCACGGCAAGCGTCGCCACACTGTACACTCTACTATATATAGACTGTATATATACTTTAGTATAGCGTGGCAAGTTTATACCCGCGCCAATAGATGTTTCACATCAATATTAATGTTTTTTTAAGAGTGCTAGACAGAATTCAATGTTCTTAGTTTTTTAAATTAAAAATAAATACTAATATTAAAAATGAGTACGCATATCTTGAAATCACCTCTTTTAAATTCACATCACAATTATTAAGAAAAAACTTTAACAAAAAATGAAGCACTCAATTTTACTTTGAAATTGTGAAACGTTATCGCATGACACGTCCGTGACTTGCTTTCAGAAATGAGTGAACACGAGCACCTACTTCTTAAGGTATTCGCGTGTGAATATGGGAAGATGTTTCAAAGCTAAGAGGAGAGACAGGAAGCACACATTTACATCTTCGTATACTAGTTTAACATAGCAAATTTTTATAAAGTAAATAAAGATTAATATTTTTGTTAACTGTGGGCTAATCACGAATTTAGTCTGGCTTTCGAATCGAGCTGTCACAAATAAAACGGATCCGTTAGCAATCGGGATCATGAATTTTTACTAACAACTAACGAGTACCAGCAATCTATCAAATGAACGAAAGATCGAGACGTTCGAAAATTAACAAAAAGTATCTAAAATATTGTAGTTCCAAATCCGCACGCGGTGGCGCTGCTCAAATTTCCATACAAATCGCTTGAAGCGAACTCGGTTTGAAAGCCAGACTAAAATTCGTGATAAGCCCACTGCACATACATTTAGTATACGAGTGCATATTGTTAAAAGAGTCGTAGAATCATCGTTATGTCGTCGCATTCTCACGTCTTTCTCGTGTATGAGTCGAGTGTTACTAGACCAGTAGTTCCCAAAGTTGACTGATATAACAAAAAATTCCAATCTTTGAACCCACCTCTTAGAAAAATAGGGGTATAAATATAAGATTCGGTAGTAGTGAATCACGGAAGTATTTAATGCATCTTATTCTAATTGGAATGAAAAAAAATTAAAATACAAGCGTTAGTAATATGAATGGAATGTTCCATTAACACGTATTACATTCAAATTCAACTGTCTTTATTGCATGTCACGATTATAATAATTAAGATGTCAATACAATTCAGTGTCAATGTGACACCCGGTCAGGGCACAGCAATATAATTATACAATTTCAATATATTCAATTAATTAAACAAATTTTTTAGCTTCAATTACTGTTTCGAATCATTGAAGTACTCGTCAATTGAATAAAAAACATTTAAATTCCAACTATGTTTTCAATTTATTTTAAAATTGTATTTTGGGACCCACTTGCGATCTATAGGTGAGACCCAAATTGTATTTTTTATACTAGTCCGATATAAAAGACATTACTCGTCTGGTGTAGTTTACGAACAGAGAGCATTGCTACCACAGTTATAGTATATGTGAAGTCCACAATACCGGGTAATGTAAGGTCCGCCATCATAATGTACTTACTCGTTAGGGCATTTGAGAGAATGTTCTATTTGGTTGATGAGGGTACATACTAATTGTTTTAAATAGTTTTTAATTTCTAATGTTTCTATTAAATATAGCATTTAACCGTGGTGTTATTATTAACAATTACTCCCACTATGCTGGCCTCACTATATATATATATATAAACTTACAAAATGCCACTCATGAAATGAAATGAAAATCGTTTATTTGCATAGGCACTAAAGGCTTGCTCATCGTCAGACTCTACCGTGACTTCGGAAAGGCGTATGACGAGAAGAAGGACCACAAGAAACTCGTCAATCGTAGCCTGTACATAAAATAATTAACAAAAAAAACTGAATTTTCATTCAGAAAAAAAAAGTAAATAACATTACATAAGTCACATAATTCTCAATAAAAATCATGAGTTCACCAATTGAGTAGTAAGACTTGTTTATTAAAAATACGTTGAGATTCTTTTTTAAATATGTTAAAATTATCAATAGGATATCTCTTATAACCCTGGGTAGATGGTTGAATATCCGCGGGCCCATACCGAGAACACTAAATAAAAACTTTAGTTTACATTAAGTCGAAGCATGGCGAAAGTCCCAGTTGCCAGGAAGGGAATCACAAATTCCGCTTGTCCATATTAAATGAGGGTGCGATTTAAAAAGCCTCGACCACTCTTCAATTATGTACAATGCCTTATACACGAAATTTAACCTTAATGTTACGAAATAAGGAGTACCATTTGGGAAACAATTAGCGAGCCCGGCCACGATTTATGACAGGGGCGACGATAGCGTAATGCTACGAGTTTAAAAAAAAATCCGTAAGCACGTACATTATGACTTTATATCTAGAGGTCTGTCGACATTACGTATTTTAGATATACCAGGTTATTCTAGGACAAGATGAAAGCAATTTCATATGCAATGAAATGAAATGAAAATAGTTTATCAGCATAGGCACTAAAGGCGTGCACTGGCTCATCGTTAGACTCTACCATGACTTCGGAAAGGCGTATGGCGAGAAGAATACCACAGGAAACTCATCAATCATAGCCTGTACATAAAATAATAATAATTAAAAAAATCATATTACACCTTAGATGAATATCTTATAGATAAAAAGCTTGGACATAATCTATGTCATTTTATGTTTACCATTAGGTATAAAATAGGATGACAATGCTCCTATGCAGCAGCTATTCTTCTACATCAAGGTAGATTCATTATATACTAGTTTTTACCCCCGGCTTCGCTCGCATTTAAGCATAATGCATATCGCATCATACTAACTATAGTCAATTGGAAACTATAGTAAAATACATACATATTTTTTTAAATAAAAAGTATCCTATGTTACTTCTAGTACCTCCAAAAATATGTGTACAAAGTTTCATTGTTAAGTATAATATTTTCAAGTGTTAAGTAGTTTTTGCGTGAAAACGTAACAACATTCACATTTATAATATTAGTAGGGATTATTATGACATTAGTATGTAAGTAGACAATGCCAGTATAAGCAACTAAATCAAATTGATAATGATTAAATTTATTTCATTTGTAAAAAGCGCTCTATTGGAGCCCAATTACTAAAACTAAATAAATAAAATATTAAGTTTCGCCGCGACCACGTCAGCTGCATTTTCCCAAACTTCGGGATAAAATAATGAAAATAAAAACGATTTATGTGTTTTGCACACAAAGCATTATATTTAAAAACTAATTATTAATGTTTTATGTTTTTTAGAATCCTTTAAATCAGTGTTTTTCAAAGTGGGACCCACGCTCCACAGGGAGGCGATTTGATTGTTAAGGGGGGCAATTCGAAAATGCGCTTTCGCTCTGGGTCATTTAAATGCAATGCCAAACACGAAAAAAGCAAATTCTTAAATAATTGCGGTAAATATTTATTAGGTATAATTTCGTTTGACGAGATCAAAATATCAACTGGGTGTTTGGTTATGGGAGCATAAGAATTTTAGAAAGGCTAAGGTGGGGCATGGCACAAAAAAGGTTGGGAAACACCACTTTAAATCAATATGCCTTTTTACGGTTATATGATAGCTTAAAACAAATATTATCATTTACGAAAAGATTATATAAAATATATTATAAAAATAGCTTACCTAAAGCGTGTATCTAACAAAAACGCGGGAAGACGACATAAAGCCCACCAAAAGATGACAGTTATTGTCTTTATTCAAACGAAGCTTTGGTATACGTAACAAAGAAGACAAAAAAGAACTACAAACATAGCACACAATAGAGAAAATAATTCATTTATTATTTGAGAGGGAAAACACAATATTGAATGAAAGGTATCGTTAGGAGCGAGCGTGGCGTACATCGCGTGGGCGTCCGTCGTGATGACGTCACGAGCGATCGCCTCCTGACTCTCGTGGCATCGGGCAGCTATTAGGACCAAAGCTGCTAAAGAATGACAGATTCAATTACATTGATAAAGTTAATTGAATTTACTGTTTCGTGTTGAATCTAAGAATATCTTTTCACCTAATTTTTTTCTATTCAATTAATGTACGAAATCACAATGTAGTCAAGGGTAAGCAGATAAATTGATATATGTTAAAATGTTTTATATATACATATTTTTTAAATAAAAGAATAGTAAAAAAACTTTTCGGTTTCATAATGAACGGAACAAAATAATTAAATAATAAAGAGCAATATAAAGTCGCGTAAAGAATTATCAACCCTTAATTAAAATTTAACCAAAAACTTTCCTCGTTTCAGTCAAAGAGATCCTTAATTTTGGATAAAATACTTTTTAGAGTTCTCCTTGGGTCTTCAACAATTATAGAACTTGCTGTCTACATACGTATACCTCGAGCATGCGCTCTTGTATGTGTCCCAAACTACATATATAACATACTATATTATTAATTAAGAATATATATGTATAGTTTTTTATATAAGTACTAGCTTTTACCCGCGGCTTTCCTCACATTTAAGTCATTAAATGTAAAAAACAGTAGGTAGTTGTAAACACAGTGGGTAGTTGTAAACAAAACAGGATACATTGTAATTATATAAAATTGCTTTAAAATATTTATATTGTGACTAAAGTGAAGTGAAAACTGTGTGATTGGATTGAGTTTGAACTAGTGTCTTATGTGACGCGTTATACAAGGATTATACAACGCTATTTTGAAGTTATTGGCATAGGTTCGGTTATTGTTGTCGATCTGTTCAATCGACTATTTTACTGCGATTTGGATAGTTTTTGCAATTGAAACAAAGGCGGACAATAGTGAAGTGGTGAAGGTTTGATTAATAATTGTGAACGCTGGCAAATATTAAACACTTACTAAACTTATTATTTAATTATTTAATAACTATCGTTAACAACCTGGGAATGAGAAATTGTGCTGCGTGTCATGGCCTTATAGCAGATAGCTATTTTATGCGTTGCTCTCGCTGTGGTGATTATTATGATTTGCAGTGTGCCAATATCTCCGAAAACCGATATCGCCTCATGGAGAAAGAACGCAAGAAGGTTTGGACTTGCCCTAAATGCCACGACTCGCTATATGATGCGTCCAATGTCACAATAAGACGCAAACCTGGGCCTTCATTTGGTGAGAATTGCCGTATTAGTGGTGTAAACTCTGAGTCTGGATCCCGAGACACGTTGGTACATGAATTCCAACAACTCTGTAGGATGATGGCTGCTATGAACGATCGGTTGCTAAAAGTACTTGAGTACTCAGAGGCGTGCCAGGACAGAATGGAATATCTCGGTGACAAGCTTATTACTTTGGAGGGGAGACTTTCTAGATTAGAGCCTGCCATTCGTCATCGTGGATGCCTCTGTTCCTGCCAAAACACACCCAATGGCAACGATCGTTCAGATAGGTCTGACCTCCGCACAGTTTTTGGGAGTTCTCCTAGATTAGCACCGGAGGCTTCTTTAAACCGCATCCCATCGTCTCCTTCGATGGTAAGCGCTGCATCGAAACCACAGCAATGTAAAGGTGTACGGACTGAGTCTCAAGATAGCGTCTCGTCCGAGGCAACTACTTCACCGAAAACACCCGCTGTTTCTTGCCCTGAAGTGAAGCGGCATGTTGGACTTTCGTCGCAGCGTGGTAATGCAGGACCTGACGTTACCAAATTGAAGGCGATGGAGCCTCGTAGACTGGTCCACTTGTGGAATATGAAATCTTGTGCTGATGACGTTTCCTCTTATCTGAGGGAGATATGTACTACGGGCTCTTGTACTGTTACGGAACTAAAGTCACGCGGTGACTATAAGTCATATAAACTCAGTGTACCTGAAGCATTCTTCGATATATGCATGTCACCTAATACCTGGCCTATTAACTCAAGAATTAAGGAATGGACATTTTTTCGAGGCCACAGGTCTAATACGAAGAAGGCGCCAACGAAGACTTAGAAGTTCACCGAAGCAACGTACCGATCTTAGCTTTGACCTTTTCTATCAAAATGTTAGGGGTCTTAAAACTAAGCTAAAGGATTGGAGACGAGGACTGTTATTGACTGATAACACAATAGTGGCTGTGACTGAGACCAATCTGGACACATCTGTTCTCACTTCGGAGCTGAGTCCGTGGGGCTGGAGTATCCTCCGTCGAGACCGCAGAACGGGGAGGGGGGGAGGTGTGCTCCTGGCATTCCGTGTGGATATTAACGTGTGTCGACGACCTGACTTGGAGACTGATGATGGCGAGGATATGTGGGCTTCGTTTGTCTACGCAAATAGAAGGTTCCACGTATGCGTCGTATATATTCCACCAAACTCCTCCGATGATGTCTACATGCAATGGTTCTTGACGGTTGAATCTAAGATTTCGAGCGTCTCGGGCAATGTGATGATTGTGGGTGACTTGAACTTGACTAGTGCATCTAAATCCGTTTGCGCTTATTATTGTTATTTCTTAAATGTTTGCGGGCTATCGGACGCAAATGGTATTTTTAATGCACAAGGTGGTAAGCTTGATGTGGTGTTGTGTTCCGGGGGTCTGGGGGGCTCGAGGGCGCGGTTGGGATGGGATGAATTTGTGCCTCGCGCTGATGCGTATCATCCGCCGCTCAGTGTCACGGTTTCCGTTGCTGTTTCCCCTGGTCGCTCTTTCCAATGTCCAGCCGCATCTAATATAGAATCGCTCAAGGATTGGAATTTTGCTAAAGCAGATTACGTTCGGTTAACTAAAGAACTCGCTGATGTCCATTGGGAGACTGTTACTAGGTGTGGAGATGTTGAAAATGCTGTTGGAGCTTTTTATGACATAATTTACGGCATTTTCGATGCATGTGTCCCTAAAAAACGCCGCACAAACAAATTGCAAAGGCAGTATCCCGCTTGGTTTACATCGGATTTGATGCGAGACCTGAGCCGAAAATCCAGATTGCATCGCATTTGGAAGAATACAGGAGCAACTGACGCATATAACACTTTCAGTTTGCTAAGGGCTGATATCAAGAGGCGTTTGAGAATTGCTCACGATGAATACATTGTGCGAATCGAGAGTAATTTAAAACACAACCCTCGTGATTTTTGGCAATATGTCGATGGTTTGAAATCATCCAAGGGCTTCGAGTCTCAGGTTTTGTATCGTGGTGGCGTTTGCAGTGGCAGTGACCTGGCTAATGCATTTGCAGACTTCTTCTCTGGCGTCTTCTTGCCGGATGAGCCATCTCTTAGTATAGATGAGGTTATGTGCGCTGATTGCACGCGAACTTCCAATTACATACACTTGCGAGACATAACGCAAGCGGATGTGAGCTTGGCACTGCTCAAGCTGAAACCCAGATCCGCAGTGGGGCCCGATTGCGTGCCACCCTATATCTTGCGGACATGTCGGGACTGTTTCGTGTGTCCGTTAGCGCATATCTTCAATCTCTCATTACAAACAGGTACATATCCGTCAGAGTGGAAGCTTTCCAGAGTGAGCCCTATTCCCAAGGGGCGTGATAGATCAACGGTCGAGAGCTACCGTCCAATAGCTGTTTTGTCTGCTGCCGCTAAAGTTTTTGAACGAGTCTTACACAGTAAAATCACTAATCAAGTCGCACCATTCCTGGCCGACTCCCAGCATGGCTTCAGGTGTAATCGCTCTGTTAATACCAACTTACTAACAGTCACAGACATAATTTCTCGCAACCTGGATAGGGGAAAACAAGTGGATATCGTTTATTTCGACTTCACAAAGGCTTTCGATAAGGTCGATAACGATGTCCTTCTTCTTAAATTGTGCTCACTGGGTTTTTCTCCGACGTTACTTAAACTGTTTAAGAATTATCTGAGTGGTCGAAAGCAATTTGTGCGATATGGAGGTTATGTCTCGGATCAGTATCACACGCGATCTGGTGTAAGCCAAGGATCAATACTTGGGCCCCTCCTATTTATCATCATGATTAATGACTTGGAGAGCGTGGTTAAGTATTCTAGGTGTATTCTTTACGCAGATGATCTGAAGTTGGTTCACACAGTGGAGAGTTCTGCGAACTGCAGTGAACTTCAGGATGACATAGATGCTGTTTTAGAATGGAGTGCCAATAACAAGTTGTTGTTTAACATTTCAAAGTGTTGCACAATGTCTTTTACTAGATCTTTGCATCCATTCCTCGCGGCTTACACGATGGGTGCAGACGTCATACCTCGAGTTAGTGAAGTGAGGGATTTGGGTGTATTATTCGATCCGCAGCTCTCTTTCAACGCCCATATCTCTGAATTGGCTGTTGAAACCTATCGAAGACTGGGCTTTGTGATGCGCAATGCCCGTGATTTTCACGATGTTGGAACCATTAAGGTGTTGTACTTCGCTTTGGTCAGAAGTAAAATTGAAGTGTCTTCAATTGTTTGGAGTCCACACGAGGCTTGTTACACCCTGCTGTTGGAGAAGGTGCAGAAGGCATTCTTGCGTTTTCTATACAAAAGGATGTTCGGGTGTTATCCCTTCAGGACATGGCACCGCATCTGGATATTTTTGCCGACAAACTCAGTGC
>JAPWLS010002507.1:0-129473 GCA_028551675.1 Tineola bisselliella
AACAATGACAATAACAGTCAAATTTAATAGTGTTCGCCTTGTAATTTTAGTATATAAGCAAAATCAATGAACGTCACGACCTCACACGAGAACCTTGTCTTTGCGTGCGGATGTGGAACTCCAATATTTTAGATACTTTTTGTTAATTTTCGAACGTCTCGATCTTTCGTTCATTTGATAGATTGCTGGTGCTCGTTAGTCGTTAGTAAAAATTCATGATCCCGATTGCTAACGGATCCGTTTTACTTGTGACAGCTCGATTCGAAAGCCAGACTAAATTCGTGATAAGCCGACTGATTCCTAAATGCGACTAATTCACTTCACGCCTGAAAGTGTTGGCACTACCCCAGGATGACTGATAACCATTATTTTATAACTTAAATAAACTTAAATACTTTATTGGTTATTAAGGCAAGAAAAATACAAACTTAACTCAGATTATAACTTATTTTGTTATCGTAAATGAGTTCTTGGAAATTTCCAAGTCAACATTTGGCTTTAAGACATCACGTCTAGTGAAGGTAATACTTACAAAATTGAATTTGAGATAATTGCCTTATAAGTGATAGCAACTATGTAATTAGGAAAATCCATGCTCGAAATAAACCATCTACCTAATGTATCACATAATGTTAAATACAATTTAATAGAACGATTGGCAAGTTCTTTTGTGGTCTTCTTCTCGTTATAAGCCTTTCCGAAGCCATTATAGAATCTGACTAATAAACGATTTTAATTTCATTTCATAGAAATTGTATAAATAATCAAATCCTTCTTACTCCACGTTCTTCTACTCAAATTTCTTTAATGTGGAAGCTATAAGTCTCTGAATTGATTTGCCCTTATGTAATAGTCTACAGTCTCTCTTCCAATCTTTAAACTAAGACATCACTATCGTCTTTCGGGCGGTCTACTCCTGCCTGCCAAGCTTATCTCTTTTTGCATCTCGCCGGCGTAGTTTTTCATATCATCGTGGACTGATACCTGTGTAATTCTCGTGGTCCATGATTTATGGACAGTTATTTACTTTTTTTTCTCTGAATCATTTCATGTACAGCCTATGATTAAGTTTCTTGTGGTGTTCTTCTCGTCGTACGCCTTTCCAAAGCCATTGTAGAGTCTAACGATGAGCAAGCGCACGCCTTTAGTGCCTATGCTAATAAACTAATTTCAATTCAATTTCTGATCAATATTTATCTTATTATTTACTTATGTTTCTGTACTAATGTATTATAACAATTTACATTACCCGCTACTAACACTGTATATATATATACCAACCATTCTCAAAGTGTGTTCCGCGGAACCCTAGGGCTAAAATACTGCAAAAAATACCTACCAAAGGGAGATTATAAGGTTACATCTAAATATTCCAACTAAATATTACATTGCAATATGATTATTCATAAATATATATAAATCAGTTTTTTATAATTATATTAAGGCTTTTTCCTTCGCCAAAAAAGTTTGAGAACCGCTGATACTCTATATATATTATAACAATTGGTTGTTTGGAAGAAATTACTTTTCACAGTTGCATCACAATTTATTTACGAAAATATCATTTATGTTCATAGGAATAAGAATTATTTTAATAGAAATTCTGATATACAATCTCGAAATACTAGAAGCAGTGACAAATTATACCTTATTTTCGCTTGTCAAAAACCCGTAAATCGTTTATAGGAGTGGGGATCAGAATGTATAACAAATTGCCCAATGACTTAACAAGTCTGTCCACTCCTGCTCTGAAAAAGATTGTAAAGCAGACGCTAATTAAAAAGGCTTATTACAGAATTATTGATTATATGAGCGATGGAAATGCGTGGTTAAACTAGTGTTTGAGCTTGACTTACTGTTGGCTTACTAGAAGGATTATTATTATTTTATTTTTTTTACTGTATTTTTTTAAATGTTGTATAGGTAGCTATATATATATTTTTTTTTATTTAATTTTTTAAAAATATTTTTATATATCGCCAATTGTTCTACGTTTGTGTTTTGTTTGTGCTAAATTGTAATAATTACAATCGATAAAGGATTTATTATTATTATTATTATTTGCTAAGTTAAGAGCTACTATAATTTATAGATTCAAAATGAGTAAAATAAACTGAACAAATAGAAAACGTTATACTAACCACAAAAATGAGGGTAATAATAAAATAAAGTTTATAATACGTTATAAATAATATTTCTTCTTCGCCAACCGAAGAGAAATTTCTACTTCCCCTTTTTATTATAGTCGTGGGATTTAAGAAAAAGGTTGTTGTAGTCAACGGTCACGAATTTCAATATTCAGGTCACGTCTCAATTGCGTGTCGATTTCAAATAAAATAAAATAGGGTATTGTTTAAATGTGACAATACAATTGTTAGAGCCTGCATTCTGTGCTTTTGTCAAAGTGATTATATTTTAAGAATAGGACTGTTAAGGAAATTTCAGGTGTTCATGTATTTTTGAAAATAAATTCCAGATCATCTATACTAATATTATAAAGAGAAAAAGATTTGTGTTTTTGTAACGAATTGGCTCAAAAACTACTGGACCGATTTCAAAAATTCTTTCACTATTTGAATGCTACATTATCACTGATCAATATAGGCTATATAAATTACAGGAAAAAAATAAGGATCCTTACTAAAACTACAATAATGTAACCCAAGGTTGTTTTTAAAATTGCCATAAAAGGCAGGCGTCGTTGGAACATGAAACATTATTGAACTTCATAGTACGAACGAAGTCGGGGGCAACAGCTAGTATTAAAAACTCGAGAAAGTATAGCCATAAATACAATGTTCTCCCCATTTCTCCAATGTTCTCCTTCTCTTCCCATCTTTAAGAAATCTTTAAAAGAATATTATCTCTCTTCCTAGTATTTATGTATTATAGTATTATTATTGTCATTATTATCTTATGTATGTATCTATGTAACATGGTATGTATTGCGTGTAGTTCATTATTATTATTTGTCTTCTGCATTTCTCTACATCTAAAAGTTGGTTGCCTGGAAGAGATCGTTTCTTAGCGATAAGGCCGCCATCTCCTTACTCACTCTTATCTTTTCTTTCTCTATTATTAAGTAATATATAAATAATAAATGTTTTTTTTTCTATCCAGGCATACATAGCGGCCAATGCGCTGCTGGAGTGGTAGGCGTTAAGATGCCCCGCTACTGCCTCTTCGGCGATACAGTGAACACTGCAGCGAGAATGGAATCCAACGGTGAACCTCAGAAAATTCATATTAGTAATGACACGTACAAATTGCTCAAACGACACGGCGGGTATCAGTTCAAAGAACGCGGGGTTATTAACATTAAGGTTTGTTTTACTTTGTTTGTTTATGATAGCCTAGTACCTACACACAGCGATTTTCAAATGGATACACTTTTTGTAGGTATCGGCATCCCTTTCACACATGTCTGAACTTCGACACGATAACAATATATTTATCCCTTTCTAATGATTGTTTCTTCCAGTCCAAAGTCCAATCTGTATCCATTTGAAGATTGTCGACTGCACTTCCCAATATTGAATATCCCTACTAATATTATAAATGTGAATATGAGTTTGTTTGTTACGTTTTCATGCAACAACTACTTAACCGATATTCATGAACCTTTGTAGGCGTATTTTTGGAGACACTAGAAGTAACATAGGATACTTTTTATTAAATTATATTTATTACTATAGTTTCCAATTGGCTATAGTAAAATATTGAGTATAGTCCTATTGAAGTGATATCTGATACTTGTTTAATGACTTAAATGCGAGCGAAGCCGCGGGTAAAAGCTAGTAATATATATAATCAAAAAACCTATTAATGTCATTGTACAGGGAAAAGGAGACATGAAAACATGGTGGCTAATCGGAGAGAATCACGAACGAAGAAAGGATTCCATCAGTAGATATTGTATGTATTCGATCGTTTATATTTTAATTGATTATATAACTATTCATTGGTGTAGAAAACAGGTTATTAACGAAATGGAAAGAAAACTGGATTATATTTAGTGAAATGAACTAAGCACGTTACATGATTTAAAACAATTGTACCTTAATATAATGCTAAAACAAATAAACAAAAGAAGAATCAATTATTTTGTTATCAAATACCAACGTGATCCACTTAATACCAGGCGGAGTGTGGTCATATTATTATTTAAATAAAACAAATATAATTCGACAGCATCTGGAGTGACACATCGCGAAGACAGCCTCAATGATGACGTTTGGTGGGGAGGAGGCAGGTCAATACTGAGTCTGCGAGAGCGTGCCAGACTCTCCTGTGGAGGATCTCTGGGCCCCGGGTCAGCGCTCTCCTCCCCGGGCCCGCCAGCGTGCGCCTGCTTCGTGCCCCCGAGGGAGAATCACTCCGCCCCTGTGGTGTCCTTTTGTGATGACTGACGCTAGCCCTAACCAAAATCAGCTATTGTTTTGGGATAAAAGCGAAGAGGACTATTTAGTGAGCGACTTCGAAACTGAATCCGATTACAGTGAGGAATCGCGAGTGGCTCTAAACCCTAGAATTATTATTAGTGATGTGAATGATACAGTGGGACAAATTCACGAAGAGATTGACAGGTTCGGTTATATAAAAACCTCTGAAGACAGGACATACAATTTGGTTTATGAGTGTAAAATTGAAAATGATATTTTGCGTATGCAGGAAGAGGCTGCGTGTAGGGCTAAGGGTATGGCGGCTTTACAAAGGTTTTACTCTGATGATTATGATGGTACGTGGTTGTAGGAGTGAAGACCCGTTTACCCAATATCCAACTTTCTTCATTCTTATTTTTAACCTTTAGCTACTGAGGTGGATTTAATTTCACGTAAACACTGACGTAGGGACCTCAGAGTCCCGTATATATGTGTGCTTGTATTTAAAAATATTAAGGGTTTAGTGTTTAATATTTAGTGTGAGTGGATGTATCTGAATTAAATATTTTTTAAATAATTTGTTTGTATATAATTAACTATCATTTCAAAGTTTAGAAAATACTTGGCATTTTTTAGAATAAATCACATGATATCATAAATCAGCAATAATATATAAAATTATTTAAATGAATTAACAAATTAGAGTAATTCAAAAATTATATTTTCGCAAAACTTCAGGCCTCCACTTCAGTAGTTAGAGATTAATAAGCTTTGATGTAAACATTTGTTTGTTTAAAATACTATTTGACTGGTGTTTTTTATTATTCCGTGGGAAAAAAACTGACGGATGCATTATAAGTTTATGTTTGTTTCATCTTTATATATTATGTATTTTATTGTATTCTTCAACTTATAAACTGTAGTCTTTCCTATTTCCTAAAATAAAATAAATTAGGTAATTGTACTGTATTTAAAATTATATACCTATTAATGTGAATTATTTTCATAATAATAATAATATATATAGAATATTTTTATACACAGAAACAGAATTATTTTATTAGTAATTTTTGTAGGATATAATGTCCTAATTGTTGTCTAAAAAACGTAGCTTTTATCGAAGTTTTATAACAGTTATATTCTAAGTCAATGTTTATTTAATTGACGGTGTTTTTTTAATAAAAATACAAAAACGAAATTAATAGTTTTATTCTATACTAGCTGTTGCCAGCGACTTCGTTCGCGTAGTAATGAAGATATAAAGTACTATGAAGTTTAAATTTAAGCATGAAAAAGCAGTCATTGTGATATAACTGTAATAGTTAGACATATGGTATCGCAGACTTTTTTGTAGATATTGATGTCCTCTATAAAATTGTAGTACATCACTTTGCTCTATTGTCAATAATTTCCGCAGCGTACGCAATATAATGATTTTTTTTTTGTATTTTTTTCACATTTTGAGTTACATTATTGAAATTTTCATCCGGGTTTTTGAAAATATTCTATAGCCTATGTTCATCAGGGATAATGTAGGATTCAAATGGTAAAAGAATTTTTAAAATCGGTCCAGTAGTTTCTGAGCCTATTCAATACATACAAACAAACAATTAAATGTTTTCTCTTTATATATTAGAATAGATAACAAAAAACAATTTGTTTATGGCTTAACCAGCACTTAACAGCTTTAGTGGCGTAGGGTGGAATTTGTCTTCAACAGAAAAACAATCATCAGAAGTTATTTAGTACCGGTTAAGTTATTTAGTCTCTTAGACCCAATTTTAAAAATGACGCTCAAGCTTTAAAGAGTGGTAGGCAGACTGATGATGGCATTAGCCCAGTATGCCGTCCTGGGGAAGTACCACCACTTTCAAGCGGAACACCCGTGAAGTGACCTAGTCGCGTTTCGGGATCAGTTTGGAAGTAGCCGGGATAACGAGAGGAGAGTGCCCTGTTAATTAGGGCAGGGCACATTCGTCTAGCGGAGTCGACTGTTGCATGCCGACAGTTGTTTTTTGCTCATGGACCGCACTTTAGCTTAACATCAGGTGGAGTGTGGTCATATGCTGGGCTGGGGGCTATCAATAAAAAAAAAGCAATGATCTCTACTTGCAAACTTAATTTTATTGAAGCGTTTATTCTTCAGTTGTAGAATCACGCTTGGGCATAACTTTCTTTTTTAAGTCGGAATAAGCGACGTATTTAAGCGCAGAATTTGTTCCTTGATTTATTTTTTGTGTTCTTCTTAGGTTATTCGTGACCACAATTACTGTATTTTTAAAAGTTCTGGTTAAAATAATCAAAAAAAATAATCGCAATAATTAATTTAAATTAGTTTTTATTATTAACTAGAACTTAAAGATTTCAAATCTCCTAACAATAGTTTTTTAATGGACGTTCTTTATTTTAACGCTATAAGCATTGATTCGTGGAGAAATGAAATGAAATGAAAAAAAAAAGGAAAATGGAGTCTGGTTTCTACTACAATTCGAAAATAAATAATATTTCGTCCTTTTTAAATTCACTTTTGGTGTCAAATATTGTTATGATAAATCACAAAAATGTCAAGTTTATTTACATTATGATTGATTTCAAAGATAATTGTTTTTTAAATCTACCAATCATAAGTCCGTCCATTTCTTGTTTAGTAGGCATCTCGTATTTGTATTTGGGGAAGGTCGTTTATTTTTGTAAATAATGTTATTTATATTGTAATAAGCATTTTGTTTTTCTCAACCAAGAAAATTGTTTCTTATAATTGGAAATTATGTGTAGGTATTATGTTATCGAAACAAAAGCATTATAATTGAATTGTTTGAGGTGTAAAAAGGGTCTGAAAATAAATAGCCTCAATTTGTATGGGAAGGATAGATGTGGCGAGGGTTTCTGACTACCCCCATAAAAGATTATGTGAAACAAATAAATACTACAGTATTAGGAACTATAATACAATAAAATATTTATAATATAATTGGTATTATAAATTAAAAATACACCACAGACTCCTTTCAACATGGTGGGATCTACAAAATAGCAATTTTGCAGGAGTGATTTAAAGATGTTATTGTAGGTAGTTGGTTCGTGTCGATTTTTCATTGTTGTATTAATTTTTTTTTTTCATCAGATGGAGAATTATATTTTGAAGCAATTTCAATTAGAAACTAACGTTACCAAAATGTTATTTTAGACCAGAGGTTCCCAAACTTTTTCGTCTAACCTTTTTTTTACCTTAATAACATTTAGTCTCGCCTGGAGGTTAATTAAACCCTAACCGCCCCCCTCTAAGCCTCCAGCGCCCACTAGAGGGCGTTATCGCCCACTTTGGCGACTGGTCTAGACTATGTTAGAACATTTTGATTATTGCACATTGTCAGAATTTACCATGATTTTTGAGAAGAAATCACAAGAAACTCACCAACAATTAATGTAAATAAAGATATAACAACAATAAATAATCAATTTATTAACATAAAAATACCACAATTTTCTAATTTATATAAATTCATTTTTTACATCCCCGTATCTTCAATTCCAATTCTATGTAAGCCCTCATCGATGGGTCTTCAATGTTCTCCAAGATTTTCTTCGCTACTTTGAGACCACTATCCTTGACTTTTGCTGTGATAGCTTCGGCCCATGCTATGTACACACAATTCGCACAGCCAGACATGCAGCAAGTCGTTGGAGGCTCATCTATGGACGCCTGAATGGTAAAAAAACATGTATAATCCATCCTACTGAAAAATAGCAGAAATGGTTAAGTAGAATTAAGAATTAAAAGAAAAATTTTATTTGACGGTTCATTATCAAACATTATCAAAAGAAGTTGTTGAGTAATTTAAAAGTTTTTTTTAGCATTAATATTTATTTGTGAATTAAAATTTTGTAATTTCTTTTGGGGCTATTGTTCGAATACTTGACATTGGCTGAATTGTCTTTACGGACATCTAAGGTCATTTAAATAAAGAAGAAGAAGAGTGAACAATAATTATTATATAAACATAATTATTGCGTCTAAAGCATGATTATATAAAATTCTAGACGTTCAAGGTAATAATAAATATATATAAAAAGTACAAACATTCTCAGCAATCCTTTTCAATTCTTTCTCTTTTTCGATATCGTCCAATTGTTTACAATATAATCTTCTGTCAACACGCCTAGTTATATATTTCACATTCTGGAGAAGAAATCGGCAGCAATTCTGCAACGATAGGGAATTGTGATGAAATAATTTGAAAATGGCGCGAATGTGTTAAGGTTATGTTAATGTATATTACCATGCTTTAAAAGACTTGAAAACATTGTCATAATTATCACATGCTCGTTAACGCCATTATATAACAGTACAGCAATTCAATTTCGAAGGATTTCCACCGCATATTTACAGAAAAATCCAAATATAGACACGACTTTGACCCACCCCGCAAAATGTAAATATTATACTGACAATTTTATAAGTATACTAATTTGATAGTTTACAATATATTTATCTCTATTCTACTCTAAATGAAAAAGCGAGAAGACATGATGCCAACTAAATAAAATATACAGTCCAGATTTGGTTGGTTAATATAATTCCATAGAGAATTCTTATACATTTTAATTCAATGATTTTTTTTGTAAAAATCAAAGCCTAGTCCTTGCTGCATAGTTATTTTTAATTTTTCATAATATTATCACACTTACATAATAAAACATACATTTTCTGGCTTTAATAGTCTCAATTAGAATTTGTTCGTATTTTTTAAGTATTGAATACTAGCCAACAATGGATTGAATTCATGTACCATAAATAAACCGGACATGAAAATATTTATTTTATTGACAACACCTAGAAAACGGAAATTTGCTGTCCGTCATTTATTACTCATTTCGCTTTATAGAATTTATAGATTATTAATTTGTTTTAAATTTCCTTTTATTTTTGCTTTTTTAACACAACAGTAGTGTAAGTTTTAATATTTGTTTTGTGTAGTTCTATTAGCTGTATAAGGTAAGTGGATAAATTCGTTCAAACACCACTAGAACTTAACGCTGCCGCAAAATTTTGTTGATGCTACTTTTATTAGAGCGTGTATCGATGTCAGTGCCCTTTTTGGACCAAAATATCTTTGATGAATTATCTTAGAGAGTTTTCCTCCGGATTCTGGAAGATGCCGAGTGGAGTTCTAAGATTGATTTTAGATTAACGTGTGGGGGGCGTATGGCATGCCGGTTCTTTTTACCTAAAATAATTTTTATTAAAATTGGTTTGATTAACCCTTTCTGATATTGCGCGCCGAAATAATTTATCTGAAATTACTTGACTATTTATTTCCTTGTATAAAGAGGAAAACTAACCTAATATTATTTCCTTTTTACATATCGTAATGATATAGAGAAAAAATACACGCGTGTAAAGTTGAGAGACCAATAATACTTATTAGTTTGCTTGCTGTAATAAATAAGTTATAGAAATATACATATACTAACTTACATATTAACTACATACAATGGAACATGCACTTAACCTAACATAATGAGAATATAGGTATAGAAAAATGGATCCTAAAAGAGGCTCCAATTATGAAAACCTATCAGTGATATTATCAATAAACCCTAGATCAGAGATGGCGAACCAATGGCATGTGTGACACAATATTACAATATAACAGATCACAAATTCATTATGCACTATGAAGAAAGTGTGAAGTAGGTACATATTTTATGACAAGCGATTCAAATTATGCGTGTAGTTAAACATTGCAAAATATACCTTTTTTTGTAGTGAATTAAAAGTTTTGAGTTGATAGTTTTTATTAATATTATTTTCCCAATAATCAGAAAATTATTTGATGGCACGTCTATGACTTCATTAAACATTTCTTTAGAAAAATTGGCATGTTAATGCATAAAGGTTTGCCTTCTTTGCCCTAGCCGAATCTAAAAATGGTTGTACTTATTTCCTTCAAAGGCCGACTTTGTATTTAAAGGGACTGAAGAATGGCAGAAGAGCCAGAAGTAGTGTGCACACCTGAAGAAGAAGGCGATGAGATCAAGTCTTCTTACAAACCTCCTCCAGAAAAGACTATTGAAGAGATTTTAGCTGCCGATCAGGAAGATGAGTCGCTCCGAAAATACAAGGAAGCCTTGCTCGGGCAAGCTCAGCAAGGGACTGTCGTTGTTGGTGAGATATTTATGTTGTTTTTTAAATTTTGTTTGGTACTATATGATCGTTATTCTATACTATACTAGCTTTTACCTGCGACTTCGCTTGCATTTAAGTGATTAAATAAGCATCAGGGATCATACTAACTATTGTCAGTTGAAAACTATTATTGCTGCTATTTTGCAATATTTTATATATTTGAGTCCGTGCAAAAGAAACATCCACTTTCGTAAACAACTATAGTAAAAAATAATTGTTTTTTTTTTAAATAAAAAGTATCCTATGTTACTTCTAGTACCTCCAAAAATATGTGTGCAAAGTTTCATGATGATCGGTTGAGTAGTTGTTGTGTGAAAACGTAACAAACAAACTCACATTCATATTTATAATATTAGTAGGGATTTAAAATTTCATTATAATAATAGAGGTATTTTTTTAAATACATTGTATTATGGTAATTTTGTAAGGAGGTTAAATAAATAAATTAGTTTCTTCTTAATGGCCCCATTTTGCTTAGAGCTTGTCTTTTATTTTTGACTCCATACATGATCCTTTCAAATCGTATAAGTGATCAGACTAATAATTAAATAATGATTCACAAAGCATTGTTACAGTTTAAAAATGGTTAACTATTATAATACAATAGGATTCTAATTGTTTTTTTCCACACAGCCATTCTCAAAGTGGTGTTCCGCAGAACCCTAGGGCTAAAATACTGCAAAAAATACCTACCAAAGGGAGATTATAAGGTTACATCTAAATATTACAATGCAATATGATTATTCATAAATACATATAAATTAGTTTTTTATAATTATATTAAGGCTTTTTCCTTCGCCAAAAAAGTTTGAGAACCGCTGGTTTAGGCAATTGTTGTACTGCCTGTGGTAACACTCAACTTATTCAAAGATCAATATCAGGTCTTAGTTATTCAAAGTTTCCAATAGTATTGTGGTCAAATATTGTGGTTTTATTAGGCTATGCAATAGACGTCTTTAAATACTTCCCTCTAATAGCAGTTATCTGTTCTAATATTATAAAGAGGAAAGATTTGTATGTTTGTAACAAATTGGCTCAACAACTACAACTAAATGTGCCAAACGTTACACAAGTTTTGAATAAGAATTACACTGATTCGAAGGACCTTATGTTTTTTCCTGTCACTCCTGTTCAATGTGAGAACAACCACTCACCTTTATCAAATCTCCTCCAGCACGTAAACAAGGCACCACATAAAATCGTTTCTGCTTTCACTGGTTTTTCTTAATTTATTTTGCTTATTACGCCGGGACAATGACAAAATACGATCTTCACCTCAATACAAGGCGCGGCCAACTCGATTTTTAGTACAGTCCTGGACCGATTTCAAAAATTTGAATGCTACATTATCACTGATCGATATAGGCTATAATAAATTACAGGAAAAAATAAGGATCCTTATTAAAACTTACAATAATGTAACCCAAGGTTGCCAGAAATTGCCATAAAATGTCTTTCATTGCTTTTTCTAAAGTTCTAAATGTTTAAAAGATAAATGTCCACCCACGCGAAGCCGGGAGAGGCTGCTAGTTTTAAATAAAGCCTTAAGTGCGTATCAATTGCGTAAGTGGTAAAAGTTTTTTGTTTACAGTAAAGTAATTTAATTTTCTGAACATTTTGCAAGTCCAGTCATATAAAAGAGGTTAAATTTAAACTGGACTAGTTGTTTTAGTATGCTGATTAGCGTTTTAAACTCGTGTCTTTAAGTAGTCTAATGTATATCTGCAACCCGCCAATGGAACATGCTACCTCTCAGCATCAGACAGGCTCCATCGAGTCACATTTTTAATATCTTCTGAACAAACATTTTATGACAAAACAAAATATCTCTTAATTCTACTATTTATTTAATTCACTTCATAAATATGTATGTATTAAGGTTGTATATTATTATTCATTATTTTACGTAATGTATGTATTGTGTAGATTTAGTTATTATTATTTTTCTTCACATTGCACCAAATATCGCCGCTCACACCGACAAAGGTTAGCTGGTAGATAACGCCGACGGCATTAAGCTCGTCTATGTGAAAAAAATAAGTTTTTTTTCAATAAAGAATTTATTTATTTATGAGGTACAGACATGTGGTAGTTATAAAATAATTCTCACATTATTTTGTAGGCTGATGATACCTGTGTGGTTGTACCGTGGATCTGATTTAATTTTAATTCTTGTGAATTATGTGATTTATGAATTGTTATTTACTTTTTTTCCGATTTGGCTTTAGTTGAGGACCTTAAAAGTGTACGAATAACGAAAAGGTTAGGTTAGAGTCAGCTCTATATTAGTAAGCGTTATCCTGATTTAAAATTCAGTTTTTTTTTGTTAATTATTTTATGTACAAGCTATGATTGACGAGTTTCTTGTGGTATTCTTCTCGTCATACGCCTTTCCGAAGCCATTATAGAGTCTGACGATGAGCAAGCGCACGCCGTTAGTGCCTATGCTAATTAAGCTACTTTCATTTCATTTCATATTTTTTATCAGTAAGAATGACTAATATTACTTTATCAATGAGATTTTATCTTTGTATCTCGCCGCTTATCTCTCAATTCTCGCTATAATCTTGTTTGGATAGATTTTTTGGAGTTTTTTTAAGGAGGATATACTCTTTAATCTGCGTGAAAATTTTGTAAACAGAGAAAATTGCCTAATATCTGCGTTCTACTTTTTATTCGTGTAAATAAACACTCGTATTGAAAACATGGTTTTTGTTTTGTATCAATCAATGTAAATAAGCAGTTTGTGTTGTTAAAAATAAATAAATATATGTAAATTGGGTTATTATTAGAGATATTCCGACTAGTCGGCCACTAGTCGGTAAAGCCGACTATCCGGCCACTATCGTAGTCGGCGACTAATCGGCAAAGAGCGCCGACTATCCGGCTTCTTACTTTGTGTCATTTCTCAATAAAATGTATGTGTTACTTCCTTGTAAAGAAAATATATTGATGACATTTATCAAACAAAATTAGTATCTTAATTAAAAAACAAATCAACATAATATTTAATGACATATATTGCAATACTGCGTGATGATATTTGAAACTATCGTCAAACTAGTGAGCTGTAAAACTCAAAAAACTTTTTTTTGTTATTTATATTTGTCCACATGTCAGTAGTGACTGAAATTGCAGCGAATCAGCTGTAAACGAAGTGTCACGGGAATCCTCTAAACCGTAGTCGGCTTATTTACAACCGACTAATCGGCTAGTCGGCCAAAGTCATAATCGGCACATCTCTAGTTATTATTAATTGTTTTTTTTTTACAAATTTTGAATATTAGGTTTTTTATAGACTTGTTATTAGCTGGACTATTGTTTAACATAATATGAAATGAAATGAAATGCGTTTATAGGCACTAAGCACTTGCTCATCGTTAGACTCTACAATGGCTTCAGAAAGGCGTATGACGAGAAGAGTACCACAAGAAACTCGTCAATCATAGGCTGTACGTAAAATAATTAACAAAAAAAAAACTGAATTTTCATTCAGAAAAAAAAAAGTAATAAAACTAGTAGTATTTGAGTCTGTTTGATTTCTCTAAATCGGGTTTGAGATTATCAAAAGAACTATGGATGTAGTCTTAGGCCCATTATTTACGATAATTACTAGAGTATGTTTTTTTACCAATGTTATTTGTAAAACTATACTAAAGCTATGTTGTTCTTATGTTACAGATGCGAATGATCCTCGTAAAGTTATCGTGAAGAAGTTAGCATTATGCGTCGCTGGACGTGACGATGTGGAGTTGGACCTTACTGGGGATTTAACGGACCTCAAGAAGCAGGTAATTGGGGGTCCACTAAATTCTAAATTTACATGTATCTAAATATTTCTAGTTTATATAACAATATAATAGTTATTTTTGTGTTCCGCCTATTCGGAATAGCTCCTGTACACTCTGGTAGTGATGTACCACCTCTTTCAGGACGCATAATGAGCAATAAATAAGTGTCAGTAAAAGCATTGATGCTCTGCCTGTCCCATTTTGTGTTATTAATTATAGATGCATATGAATGGTGTTGCACAATGAGTGTCATTGAGAATGCAACTGGTATATGGAGTTGGGCGCTCAGCCAAAATGTGTAACAGGTGTAATTAAATGCAATTTATGTTATATTGCCTTCTTGGTAACACTGTTATATTTAAATATGTAATATTTGTATAGCAAATTCATTAGCAGTTGTTAGTTAGTTGTAGATTAACCCATTACTTATTATTATTACCCAAGCGTCGAAAACATTGGAATTTTTTGGTAAAATCTTTAAATTAAGTTCATAGTACGTTAAGAAAAAATAATATGACAAAAAAAATTTAAAGAAAATTCTTTAACGCTGACTCAGCCTGTCCTATAACATATGACAATGGGGATAAAAATTATATTTTGTTTTTATTTTTATATTATATTGAAGTTGGGTACTGTTTTCTTTTACGGTATATAAAATCGGAACATAATGCTTTTTTTGAGGCAACAAAAATGATGAATTTGAAAAAATTATATTAAAATTACGTAAATATTTGACTCAGCGGAAAAAAATTATTTCATCAGAAAAATAGTATAAAAATAGGAATTTCATCAGAAACAATAAAAAATAAAACTCTTAATAGGTTAAAAAAAATTGAATATAGTATCCTAAAATAGGACAGTGGGAAGTAATGGATTAATTAAGGCTCGTATATAGAAATTACGCCCAAGCTTAGATTAACTGAGTAGAGTTCAAAACTCCAAATGTCACCCAGTCGTACGAAACAAAATAGACCAATCACACGCTTGAAATATTGTTGTCGTGATTTTTGACCAATGATAATAGTTCATTGCAATTGTCTACTGTCTACTGTTACACGCATTTATAAGAAAGCGTTAGTTATTAATGTATAAATAACATTTATTTTTATTTCCGTCTGTCATTTTTATATTGCACTGTATGTAGTAATTTAAAAGAATTGATAATCCCAGACAAGCAAGAATCGAAATGATCTCTGATACTTATTCAATGACTTAAATGCGAGCGAAGTCGCGGGTAAAAGCTAGTTTACTATATATTTTTTAACTGGCATTCGAACTACTGCGTCATAGAGATGGTTAATGATTTATTTTTTTAATTTCAGGTGTTTGTCTTAAAGGAGGGGATACAATACCGCATTAGAATCGATTTTATTGTTCAACGCGAGATCGTGCATGGGCTTAAATATGTGCAGAAAACTTATAGGATGGGCGTTCCGGGTAATTTAATTTTGTTTGTATATTAATAATAATAATACAGTGTGAATTCTATTTAACGTCGTTTAATGATAAACTTGATGTTTGCTAGTTTATCTTGTTATTCATACAGTGATACTTTCTATGTAGCATTAAAGCCACTCTAAATAACGACAACAATACATAACACTAGTTTACAAGGTTTTTGTCCTTCAAATGAAACGTTTTTTTTCTTAACAATTGAGGTGCACTGAGTTTCAGAAAAATTATTAAAAAAATCTAACACGTCATTTTGAAATAACCAAAATATGCATCTTTAAGTGATTCCGTTATGGGATATCCTTTTTTAGATATTATAAATTCACCACACACATAACAAAAACGATCAGGATGTACTTTACACAACCTTCTTGACATTGTAAAATAAATATTTATTTAACTAAACACTACACAGCATCAAAATTTTAAAATAAAATCGAAACCAACTTATGGGTAGTTTGAAAATAAGATGTAATAAGAACTTGATTTATAGACGTGATAGAAATAAAATAAATATATGTTTGCGTTTAGTTATTACTACTAAATACAACGATATGGAATACATTGAAAGGACATGACTTTTATTTTAATTTGTAAACTAGTGTAATTATTAAGCAATAAACAGTGCTTTCTAAGTTGCTGAAATTAATATGAACTGCAGTTGTGTACGTTTTTTATACTTTATTAGTAAGGACTATACGAAATAAACGTTGTTATTTCATGTCAATATTAAATAAAATTGATTCGACGACAACTCTCAATAACGTCGTAAATTGAGCAGTCCCTTAATTGTCGCTATATAGAGTTTATGCTGTAAAAATAGACAGTTTTAAAGTAATGCTTTTTTTAATATTATTATTTATGCAATGCTTCCTTTGTTTATTTGGATTGGATAGTTGTGGGTATGTATGTTTTGTTGGTAGAAATTGTCATTAACACTAGAACTATCAACCGGTCCATATGACCAGTTTCAAAAAAAGTCTTTTATGTAAAACCTTACTCATTATTTTTTGTAAACGGTTCTCTTTTTTACAATTCTATAATAAATTTCTTGAATTATATTTAATACCTTGCAAGCACACTTTGATGACAATGCCCCTATACAGCAGCTATTCTTCTACATCATAGTAGATTTATTATATATTATTATGATATTAGTATGTAAGTGGACAATGCCAGTATACAGCAGCTAAATCAAATTGATTGTGATAATTTATTGCATTTATATTTATATTGACGAGTGAAAGCGCTCTGTTGGAGGACTAAAAGTAAAGAAATAAAAAACTAGTCATCCGGTCGTTTTCGCTTCGCCTCGAGACAAGTTATTGCAAGTTGGTAGAGGTTATTTTCCTTCATCGACCTAATGTAGCGGGAATTATAAGCAAAATAATTTTAAATAATTTCCTTTAATGTGGATTTCCTCAAAGTAACGCCTGAAACAATTAATTATATGGTGTAACTAGCTGTTGCCCGCAACTACGTCTGCGTAATAATGAATGAAATAAATCTAATAAGATTTATACAAACTTTAATCCCCAATGAATCCTATCCTATTCTATCATATCCCTTGGGGGTAGAATTGATCAAAATCCTTTCTTAGCGGATGCCTACGTCATGACATCTACCTGCATGCCAAATTTCAGCCCGATCTGTCCAGTGGTTTGGGCTGTGCGTTGATAGATCACTATGTCAGTCAGTCACCTTTAAGTTATATATATTTAGAGATACCTTTAAGCTCCAGGCTGGGTCGGTCGTAAAATTATTAAACTAATTTAAGTATTAATAATATATTGTTATTTATTTTTCAGTTGACAAGATGACGCATATGGTCGGCTCGTACCCGCCCAAAACTGAGATCCAATCGTACACAACACCTCCTGAAGATGCACCATCGGGAATGATGGCCCGGGGCTCCTATTCCGTCAACAGCCTCTTCACGGACGATGACAAGAATGTGCATTTACAGTGGGAGTGGAGTTTTGAAATCAAGAAAGATTGGAAAGATTAAGTTTGTTTGGTATGCGCTTAGATACAGTTTTATTTTTTAAAAATTAATTTGACCAGTTAATTTGAAACACTTTAATTCCTGGTATAGTCGACAAACTCTAAATAGATACATATTGGACTTTGGACTGAAAGAAACAATCATTATAATGAAAGGGATAACTATATTCTTATCGTGTCGAAGTTGAGGCATGTGTGAAAGGGATGCAGATATCTCCTTTGCAGTTCACGATACTGCGATCGTTTCTCTTTCTATCGCTTATATACCTACAGAAAGTGTATCCATTTGAAAATTATAATAATAATAATAAAACTGTATTTAAGTCTATATTAACAGTTCTGTTGCCACAAATTTTACATTAAGTTGTCTCTATACTAAAATTGTTTATGGCTCGTTTTCTGATTGGTTGGATGATGTTTTTGGATTGTCTATGACCTTGAGGAGGCTTAAATTGAACTGATATAATTTATCTTTTTTTTTTTTTGAAAAAGTTTAACATTCCGTAGTTTAAAATTTTGATCCATTTTTTTTTCCAAAAATTCCTATTGTATCCAAAAATAGAATCCAATCATAAATTGTCTTCTTTTTTTTAGAATAAAACTGATTAAGGATGTTATCTAGTTTCTGTTAATATTATTTTTACATCACTATAAGAGTGTGGAGTAAAATGGCCTAGATACATCCTTGGTCTGAAATTCTAGCATTTATATTTTGTAATAATCAGAGCTGTATAATGAGTGTATTTGGTCTATAAACGCCTTTATTCTATTAGTTACCTTCTAGGCTTAATACGCGACATATATTCACGTCTGTCGTTTCTTAAATATAGGGGTTGGTAGGAGTTTTCCGTACTAACACAGATTCCAAGTGACTTGTAATAGAATTTTCTAAAGGAATATTAATATTATAGAAAGTATTATAAGGGAAAAGTGTATTTTTGTGCTAAACTAATGTAGTCTGGTGAACGAATCGTGTTTTCGAATAATTTTGCGAAATTTATTTAGTCTGGCAACTATTTTTTAAATGTCACTTTGACGTTTCGTGGTTATAGATTGTGGACGCCATTTTGAATTTCGTTTCTTTTTGCTACTATGAAGTTTGCGGTTGCTGTTTTGAATTAAATTGTCAATAGGGGAACACGATTCATTCGTCAGATTAGTTTTTAAGTGTAAGGGTTCGTATGCATCAGGCTTACTGACAATATTTCAGTGAGTAATGTATGCTTACCTCAAAAGTCAGTATTTCATATATATATTATTACAGCAATAATTTTTATACTATAAATACAATTCGAAAAGCAATAAAAACGCTTTATTTATATAAAACTAATAATTTGTAGTGAGAAGTTTTAATAAAATATATTTATACCAAAGTGTGTGTTAAATGACCAAATATATAATTTTTTTAAATAAAAACAAGCCTTCGTGAAAAACTACGTTTCGTTTGCAAGTGGCGAGCAATAAATGCTTTGGGACATATATAATGTCTGTATTGGAATTAATTTATCTTAACATAATAAAATTTTTGATATGAAAGCATTTATTAATTAAAAATAAATGAAATAATAATAAAGTCTACGCTTTAGCCGAAAAAATGCGTTTTTAATATATTTTTTGTATGCATCTTTAAGACGTTGTTGGAAATTGCGATTATAACTGTGTTGCTAGATGAAAAAATTTACAAGAATGTTGCTACAATTGTACAAATTGCTATCATTGCGCCCGGTGCTCTTATTGCCTTAAAATTCGTAAGGCTTCCCTTTTGTAAATTAGGAAAATTAGCAATATATTAATAAAATTTAATGTTATTTTTCCCAAAATTCTTTTGTCTATGTGAAACCTTTTTAAAAACAGTTACAATATTACTTTAGCAGTTAGAGATGTACTTTAGTTCCCCCAATAGTTTGGCTGAATAAAGCTTATTTATTATTCTAGATGTTTGTTTTATTTGTGGGTTGCCAGCCTTTTACAGACAAGTAACACTAAACCAATAAATTCGTCACTACTGATAGCAATTGGTTTTTTTTTTTTGATTTATATAAATGTCTCGTAATGTAAGCGAGTACTGTTTAAAATTAAAAAAATGTTTTATGAACTAAGAATTTAAAAGTAACTACTAATTATTTTTCATTGACAAGATAATTTGCCAATAATCTACATGACTGAAATTATGATTTTAGAAACAGGTATGGAATTTATTATTATTATTTTCACTCCAGATGCAAATCTACTAAAATAACCTTATTTGAGAATTTATCAGGACGTTGCAGAAACTAAATCATAAGAAGTATTTTATTTTAAAGCTATCTGTTACTTTTATATGCTTTTTTTAATTTTTAATAAGTACTAAGGATATTAGATGCGAAATAATTTTGTAATATTTGTAGATATAGCTTCTACAGAAAAGGATTGTCAGTTATGACAACTGGCAAAAGGGTTGTCAAATTAGTAGTTTGAATTGTCAAATATATTTAGTTAAAAAAATAAACGACAACGTTTATATAAAAGTTTATTAAAAATAAACCTAACCTCTAAGTAAAGTAAAAGTTAAGAAAAAAACGACAGAAATAAAAAAGAAAAATACATAATAAATATGACCTTAAGATAACTTTGCTAATGTACAAAATTACTAAAGATACATACATTAATACCATTAAAAAGTGAACTCCGAACGCGCCTTACGTTGTCTAATTAATTTATATTGCACTAAAAAAATACTTAAAAATAATCGTTGGTTTTAAAACATAAATTTACTAATTGAACGTAATTTTTGACAGCTATCTACCAAAACCAAAACGTAATATCAAATTCCATAATAGTAATAATCTGTCAAAAATTACAAGTTACATTAATAAAGTCCCGAAGGCATATCAGCTAGTTTTGATAAACCAATGTGATTCATACTTTTAGGACCGTTTGGTGATAAAGTCCTTTTCAAATCTGAGTGGCTGTTCAAAACCAAACTTGTAATGCTCTGAGGCGCGTCTCTGAGCATATTACCAGAATAAAATCCAGCATTGACTTGTCCTCTTTTAATTAAAAACGATGGGTTATTATAAGACAAAGCATTGTCGTACGACCCAGTACTTAATTTAGGATGTGGCAAGTAAAACTTCTGTTGTGTGTCAGATTTTGAGATGTAATCCTCAAAGCCTCTACTGGATTTTGTATCATAATTTTTATATGTGTGGCGTTTGTGGGACCGTGTGATCGGTACTAACGGCGTTTCCTTTACGCTGTCACTGTTTGTTCTAGACGCTGATCTCTGTCTTCTATAAGGCCAATCAGGTTTAGGCTCCGTAGTCATAACAATATCAACCATCGAATTTAATCCTTCGTCGATACGGTCAAGGCTTTTGGTCAATTTCTTAGATTCAATTAAATTGACTATTTCATCGACTCTACTACATTTTGAACTGGATCGTTGTATATTGTGCGAACTAGCATCAGTTTCCCCATAAAACATGCTGTCGATGTAGTCTCGAGCCCTGGACCCCTTCTCTGAATTCTGGAATGATTCGCTGCGTTTCACTGATGTTCTTCTATCCTCCCTTGATCTAGTTCTGGATCTTTTTACTCTACTCACCTCAACTTCCTTCTCTCTCGATTCAGCTAAAGCGTTGAACATGGCTCTGCATTCTTGAAAATCAATACTAGACATGGAAGGTTTTCTCGTAATGGGATTTTGACAACGCGATGCACTTAACAAGGAATCCGAGCCTTCGTCACTGGAGAAATATGTATCATCATACAAATCCGGTGGCTTATTGTGAACCAGGCCTTGGTCTACAGGTGGGACGAATAAATGTATCAGAGATTTAGATTTGCGTGGTGGATGTGGGAGTAATTTGCAAGGAATTATTTGAGATTCCTCCTCGTCATCTTTGAAGTCATTTAGAAATTCAGTGCTACTGGTTATGTGAATGTTGTGACGGGTGCTTGTGATAGAGTCTTCCTTCTCAATTTCAGAGTGTTGTTTGCATTCAACAGCATTTACTGAGACGTTTATTTCAGAAGTCTGATTGTATCTAGAAAGTTTATCATCAGTATAGCCAACTCTGTCTTTAAATTGTTCTGTTTCGGCGTCATTGACTATGTTCCTTAATTCTTGTATAACTTCGTCAATCGTGGTTTCGTCTTCGTCGTCCGATGGTTTCTTATCGTGTTTCTTCGTACTTTCCAATTTCTTGTGAGTTCTTTTGTTTCTGTATGGGTCGAATGTTTCGTTTTTAATGTTGAAAACTTCGTATACCATTGACTCTCGTTGTACGTCACCTTCTGGACTGAGTGATCTTTCTGATGAGCTTATACCTTCGTCTTCAGGTGGTGATGACTCGCCTGAAACAAAAATATCTCTAGGTAAATGTACGATCTTGTGAAAAAATATTTTCCGTCTATTACGTTTATTAAAATTTATATGAATTTTTTTTTGTGGTAGTCAACGTCTTTTTATTTTCAAGCTTACCTTTATTATTACGTACAGATTTCTTCTTGGTGCAAAATGATTTTTTCCTATTAGAGTTACCATGTTCTGATCTCAGTGACGTCACTTCCTCTTGTAATTCGCAGCACTTCTCCTTCAAACACTTCTCTAATGACAAGAGTATTCCTTTCTCTTCTTGTAGAATCTAAAATAAACGAAGATTGATATTTATCTGGTGGATATTTGTTTCATTTCAATGAGTCGACTCTGTATGTGTTATTACCTTTACTCTTTTTTCTAGTAATTCCAATTTGCTTCTAAGATCGTCTTTCTCTTTCTGTGCCTCGTTTGCCTTCTCGCTCAGTGTGTCGATGTCTATTAGCTGCTTTTCGTATCCTTCGATTTCTTTGCTGACTTGCTCGTTTACCGTAGGTATTTTCGATATCATCTGAAACATAATATCATTGGTAATTTATTTATTATTATAAATTATTTTTGTATTATATATAAATGGGGGTATATATAACTAGATTAAGTTTATATCATTATTTTCTTTAATTGAAATTCTTACAATCACAGTAATTTACTTTAATATTAGGTATTTTAACGTTAAAAATGAGATTTTAATAAATTTAATTTTTTAAAGTGAATCAATGCGAGCCTATCGGTGATGGGCAGAACTAAAAACAAAACACGTTTTTAGTATTAAAACCCATACTAGAGGTATTGCTAATGACTTATGACTTTTGTTGCGCAGTGGATGTGAAACCATAGAAACCCACCTTCTTCAAAGTGACAATATCAAAACCAGCCTGTTCTAATTCTGCTTGGATATACAATTTCCTTTGAGGTGTCGGTGCACTGACCAACAATGCGTTTATGAATGCAAGTCCCGCGGCCTGCAGCTCGCCAGTGCCGCCTATGCTTTGTAACATGCCGACTAAGAAGCGGAAACGGACTGGCTCCCCGTATCTAAGACGTAGAGTCGACAACGCTTCCGAGACTGCACTGTGTCCGTTAGCAGGTGGGTAGCAAGATTTTGTTAGAAGCTGGAATTTGAAAAACTTGTATACGACTGAATTTTAAGTTTATAAAATCCAAAAAAAATTTTGACAGCTCACCTGCAATCCTAAAACTCTGGACTTATTGACAGTTGACATTATACAGACGGTCAAAGTGTAAATACCGTTTGATCCGGACACTAATCTTCGCACACAATCCGGGTAACGAGTACAACATGTCCATATACATTGGCTGAAAAAATTATATAGCCTGTCAATGTTGGTTTTTGTGTTGGAGGCATAGGTAAACGGGTTAAACTTACAGGCAAGCCAGTTCATCCAGTAATGGCTTTCTCCTAACAGCTGGAGGTCCTCTGGACCCCTCGCCGGTCTGACTAAGCTGCACATTGCGGAGCAATTCCAAAAGAAGCATAACTCCATCCAGTGGCTCACCTGCGAATTCTTGAACGAAACTGGAAAGAGAAAAATATACTAAAATTTATTTTGGTGCTAAAAACTATAAAGTAATTAACTTGCCAATTTGTTTTGGCCTTTCGGTTTCAATTTTCGTTTAAAATGTTATATACAGATTGTGTTGTTTTTGGGATTATTCTTCTACAATAATAGCAACCACAATTAATGAGACACAACGTGTAATCCCTACTAATATTATAAATGTGAATGTGAGTTTGTTTGTTACATTTTCACGCAACAACTACTTAACTGATCATCATGAAACTTTGTACACATATTTTTGGAGGTTCTAGAAGTAACATAGGATACTTTTTATTTAAAATATATTATTTTTTACTATAGTTTCCAACTGACTATAGTTACAGCTGTTTGGAATCATATTGATTCATTTCTATTAAAATGATCTCTGATACTTTTTTAATGACTTAAATGCGAGCGAAGCTGCGCGCAAAAGCTAGTACCTTTATAAAACAAGTCTGAGCGAGGAGACGGCGTGTAATTTGTTCGTATAAAACAAAAATAACGAACTACAATTAAATAAAGCGTTCTTTCAAAGAATCCGAGCAATTTGAGAAAGAAAAAACAACGTTATTACCCTTCTTGAGGGCTATGTAGTACCTATGTTAGTTCAGCGATTGTTCTATTTATTTTTTTTATTAACAAACATTTATATCTATTCCGTAAACGTTTTTGGAAACCTCTAACGCAGCGTTTCCCATTTCGCAACATTCCCGCCTTGTTTTAAAAATAGTAGGTATTATATTATCGTAGGTATATCGATAGATGCATTGTAAACATTCAAAAGATAGTTTTTCATATTATTGTAGGCTGATACCTCTGTGGTTGCATCGTGGATCTGATCTAATTTTAATTCTTGTGAATTATGTGATTTATGAATTATTATTTACTTTTTTTTTTCTGAATGAAAATTCAGTTTTTTCGTTAATTATTTTATGTACAGGCTATGATTGACGAGTTTCTTGTTGTATTCTTCTTGTCATACGCCTTTCCGAAGCCATTATAGAGTCTAACGATGAGCAAGCGCACGCCTTTAGTGCCTACACTAATAAACTATATTCATTTCATTTCATTTATAAGCGGTGAACATATAATAATTTTATTAGCTTAGGTTTAAAAGGATTAAATGGGTCACTAAGGGGCAATGTGAAAATTACCGCGTTATGTTTGGGAAGCACTGCTCTAAGGTATAGGAGTCGAGACTTAACTGACTTGAAGGCTTGTAATACTTGCAATTGTTTTTTTAAATCGTGATGGCTATATGTAGAGTATATGTGTAAATGCTAGTCATAAGACATTCCAAGATAAAATACAGGTTGTACGTATACTTAAATAAACAACATAAATTAGTTTTACTATGAAAGAAGAAATTATACTGCTAAATTAAGCTTTATGTCTCTGTTATAAGTTTCTTACGTGTTATGGACGTTACTATAACTTTTATTGGCCATAAAAATATGAAAGTGTACAGCTAATTGTGACACTACTTAACAAAATAGTCTTTAAGCATTTAAGATCATATCTTGTTCAACGACCTCTGTGGTGCAATAGCGTAACTACGAGTCTCGGGCGAAACAAATTCAGTGGGCTTATCACGAATTTAATCTGGCTTTCGAATCGAGCTGTCACAAGTAAAACGGATCCGTTAGCAATCGGGATCATGAATTTTAACTAACGACTAACGAGCACCAGCAATCTATCAGATGAACGAAAGATCGAGACGTTCGGAAATTAACAAAAAGTATCTAAAATATTGTAGTTCCAAATCCGCACGCGGTGGAGCTGCTCAAATTTCCATACAAATCGCTTGAAGCGAACTCGGTTCGAAAGCCAGACTAAAATTCGTGATAAGCCCACTGGGCGGGGCACGCGAATCTCCCACATTTCAAAAGACGGGTAAAGAAAAGTATATGAGATATCAAAAAAAAAAAATATTCACATTTAGTGTAGTTTTTGCCCTAAATTTGCACACTCAAGATTTTATTTTTCTTTCTTAGTTCGTTCTTTCTATTTATTTATTTGAAATCAATATGCATTATATAAAGATCCATATAACCTTGGTAAATATAAGGATCGTGAATTTGCTTGCATCGTAAACCTTTTTTTAAATCGATCCAGACTCATAAAAGTTTAATGTATTTTTTATGAATATTACAAAGTTTTAATTAACTGTAATAATTAAAATTAATCGTAAATACTAAGGGTTGACATTTTGTTAATTATCTTAGTTTTTTTTTGTATGCTAGAAGTTATATACAACGTACTTGTTATATACAGGATGTCCCAAAAGTGAATGTCGTGTTAGCAATAAGCAATACACAGTCAATCTTTTAAATTTGGAGACACATTTTTTTTAGAGATGTGCCGATTATGACTTTGGCCGACGAGCCGACTAATCGGCCAAGCCGACTACGGTTTAGGGGATTCCCGTGACGCTTCGTTTACAGCTGATTCGCTGCAATTTCAGTCACTACTGACATGTGGACAAATATAAATAACAAAAAAAGTTTTTTGAGTTTTACAGTTCACTAGTTTGACGATAGTTTCAAATATCATCACGCAGAATTGCAATATATGTCATTAAATATTATGTTGATTTGTTTTTTAATTAAGATACTAATTTTGTTTGATAAATGTCATCAATATATTTTCTTTACAAGGAAGTAACACATACATTTTATTAAGAAATAGACACAAAGTAAGAAGCCGGATAGTCGGCGCTTTTTACCGATTAGTCGCCGACTACGATAGTGGCCGGATAGTCGGCTTTACCGACTAGTGGCCGACTAGTCGGAACATCTCTATTTTTTTTTCATTCTTTCGCTATTAATATATAAATAAGTATAACTAAGTTTCTTATTTTTTATATTGAGTGCGATTTAAATAGTAATTTTAAGCAAAAGCAGAACCGAATGGCGTAGCAATTAAATTAAGAACTTGGAATATAAATAAAAGAAATAAACCTTGGAAACGAGAGACGTAGATCAGCTCTTAGTTTCGTGAGGAGTTCACCAGCTGTGCCGAACTGACGTAAACTCATTTCTTCACCAACGTTTAGAGATGGATTCCTGAAAATTTAAAATATTTTAGGTTACCCCCTTAACATTGATCACCTGAGTCTTTGTAAAGGCTGGGGGCACTAATTTGAATTGAATTTAAAATAAGTATTGTAACACTAGAACCATTTTTAAAATTGGCAACACTGGGTTTTTCCGGAAGCGGTGAGCGGGGTCGGCCATCTTTGTTTTTTGTTTTCTTTTAGCAATGTTATAATTGTTTTACACTGTACAATATTTACATGCTTGTTAATATTTATTTAATAAAATAATTGTTTTACAGTATTACAGTCGATGGGTTATAAAGGTATAATTTTAGATGAAATGTTAAACAAACCAGCTCCGAGAACAATTCCCCTGATCAAAGCCATAATTTCACCCAGTTTTAGGTTAGAACATTGTACATCTATTTATACCTATAATCTTTATTTCCTGATGTCGGCAGCGTTCTTGACTTCTGCGGATCCTGCCCGCTCGCTTCTAGCATTTCGCTGTACAATGATGAGGTACCGCCTGATTTTTTCCCCCATTTTTTCAATGACGTCACGTAATCTTCAGGGTTGTATATCGGTGGTCTTTGTTTGTCCTGGAATTTTATTTTGAAGCAAAACAATTCGAATATAGTATAAACCAAACTAGAATTCGTATAAAATTAATTTTATTAAAGATGTTTTACCAACACTAATAAATATTACTATATACCAGTGATCGAAATGGACCAGAACGTTCCGGTTCGTGAAAAGTTCTCCTTACATCGTTCCAGTTTCACAAAAGCTTATTTACAGCTTAAAAAGCACACGTACCAAGTGACAACTCACTCTCCGATCTCGTGTCTGTTAAATTTTTTTGAAATAAGAACAAAATATTTAAGTAAATATTACTTAATTAGATTTTTTCTGTCAGTCGGAAGGTTTAGTAAGGAAATGCGTTCCGGTTCGTGAGAAAATCCAATTCGACCACTGTTATATACCTACATATATGTATGAATAAATATATTATTAAATGTAGAAAGAGAGACACGTCACGCCACGGAGAGCATCAGTGACGGACTAAATTGAATTATAAGGCAATAAAAATATTTTAGTGAAACTCAAGTCCACGAAAAACTACATAAATGAAAATCATTAAGTAATGTTATTAAAAGATAACCTGTGATTTAATTTTAAGCTTTCTCTGCTACGTTGCAAGTAAAGCTGTCATAAAACGCTATTGTCTTTCATTTGATTAATGAATTCGACTTCACATACGCTTCACTCATAAATCATATTATTTAACATATCTTTAATTAATCTTTTAATAGAGCTCAATACTGAGATAATAGAATGTAATATTACTGAAAACATCCATGTTTTTCTAATTATATTTTGTCTCTTTCTATTGTATTTATAATTAAATAGTTTTTAAAACTAAAAAAACACGCGCGCTAGCTTTATCTCTTTTACTCCACTACACAGGATCTATAAAAGAATTTATAAATCCTGGCGGTCCTAATAAGGATAATGGGAAACTGTTATTAAATTATTGCATTGTCATCGATCCTTAATACGTATGCAAAGATTCAAATTAATCAGACTTCTGGAAATTGGTGAAAATTATGCTCAAAGATTCCGTTACATACATACATACACACATACATACAACCCAAGCTAATATAAGCGTGTTAAAAACTAGATAAGATAGAAAAAAAAAAACAAAAGAATTTTTGTTTTTAATAATTCCAATGTTTCGAAAGCTAGCAGCCGCCGCACAGTGGTCGGAAAATCGAGGTCCCTAACCGTAGAATTTTTTTGTCACGAAATTAAAAAAAAAAATTGGTATCTCTCTGGTATACCTCCCTTTGGTTACTAATTAAATATGGAGTATATGGGTAGAACCATGCGGGAGAAAAAAAATATTTAGTTTTTTTTTGTATGGGAGAAAATACATTAAGTACATTTATTTGAAAACAAATAGAACTGAAGGGCTGGTGCTTATATGGGCTATTGTACCATACACGGCGAACAAGATGACACACAGATCATGCACCTTTAGGCGCCTATTCGCATTTTACAGCCTTTTGAAAACTTAAAATTTCGTGAAGTGATTTTACAAATTTTTGACGTTATTAAATGATAATACCGATCCCTATGAATAAAAACACTCTTGAAATAATAGACATTCATATAATAAGTAAAAATAATATACAGGGTGGAAATTTCGAAGAAAAATTATAAAATTTTGTTATGTGTTTTTACAAATCTTTGACGTAATAAAATGACAATACCGATCGATATACCTCCCTTTGGTTAATAATTAAGTAAGGTGTATATGGGTAAAACCATGTGGAAGAAAAAAAAATTGTGTTGAATTTTTTTTGTATGGGAAAAAATACATTAAGTACGTTTATTTCAAATTAAATAGAGCTGAAGGGCTGGTGCTTACAGGGGCTATTGTACCATACACGGTGAATAATATGACACACAGATCATGCACCTTTAGGGACCTATTCGCATTTTACAGTCTTTTGAAAATTTGAAATTTCGTGAAGTGATTTTACAAATTTTTGGCGTAATTACTTTATTTTTATTTATTTATTACTGCTCCCTGTTTATTATTTCAAGAGTATTTTTACTCATAAGGATCGGTATTATCATTTAATAACGTCAAAAGTTTGTAAAATCACTTCAGGAAATTTCAAATTTTCAAAAGGCTGTAAAATGTGAATAGGTCCCTAAAGGTGCATGATTTGTGTGTCATATTATTCACCGTGTAAGGTACAATAGCTCATGTAAGCATCAGCCCTTCAGCTCTATTTAATTTGAAATAAACGTACTTAATGTGTTTTAAAAATTTTAAAATTTTTCTTCGAAATTTCCACCCTGTATATTATTTTCTTACTTATTATATGAATGTCTATTATTTCAAGAGTGTTTTTATTCATAGGGATCGGTATTATCATTTAATAACGTCAAAAATTTGTAAAATCACTTCAGGAAATTTCAAATTTTCAAAAGGCTGTAAAATGCGAATAGGCGCCTAAAGGTGCATGATCTGTGTGTCATCTTGTTCGCCGTGTATGGTACAATAGCCCATATAAGCACCAGCCCTTCAGTTCTATTTGTTTTCAAATAAATGTACTTAATGTATTTTCTCCCATACAAAAAAAAACTAAATATTTTTTTTCTCCCGCATGGTTCTACCCATATACTCCATACTTAATTAGTAACCAAAGGGAGGTATACCAAAGAGATAACAATTTTTTTTTTTTAATTTCGTGACAAAAAAATCCTACGGTTAGGGACCTCGATTTTCCGACCACTGTGCGCCGTAGTTGCAGCGAAACATAGAATTAAATTAATCAAAATATATTAGTTAGAAGTTGTTCTCTATTTTCCCACATTAAGAGAAAATGTGTTATATTTTTTTTTCATTGTAATTATAAAATGTATGCGATAATTGACGAAATAGCTTAATATAATTATTATCTATAATTATGGAATTGTGAAATCTTTTAACGGTTTTTTTTGTTGTTTATCTACATACCTAAGGCGTATATTATTTTAGATTTACTTTTATTATTAGGTGCATTTATTGTGAGGTCATTAGGCAACATATGCGAGAGATTTCTAAAAGGCATTCTGACAGGAAAGGGCTACGAACTGCGCGAACACTAGTGGTGGGCAATTATGAAATTTGCAACCGAAAATAATCGATTATGTAGATATCTCGATTAATTACCAAATTAGTGACGTCATTCGATTATGAAAATTAAATTGATTACTAATTAATAATCGATTATGATTTTTGGTAATAAGGAAATGTTTCGATATATTTCAGTTTTCTATGTAAAACTATAACTCCTTACGGCTTATAACATTATTGCAGGATTATTGAGTTCAATTATTCAATGTACATGAAATATATAAGAAATTTGAACTGATGAAATTAATAAATATATCCTCCCTACTATATAAATATGAATGTGCGTTTGTTTGTTACGTTTTCACGCAACAACTACTTAACCGATCATCATGAAACTTTGTACACGTATCTTTGGAGGTACTAGAAGTAACATAAGATACTTTATACTATAATTTCCAACAGACTAGTTTCAGCTGCTTGGAATCATATTGATTAATTTCTATTGAAATGATTTCTAATACTTATTTAATGACTTAAATGCTAACGAAGCCGCGGGTATAAATTATTTAAAAAAATGTAACAGAAAAAGGCTTTAATGTCTTTTTTTGATATTTATTTAGTTTAAATAAATTTAAGAACTTAAATTACCTTTGAAACAATCTCATCACTCCAACCTCCACAACTCGCCATCCCGTCAAGGAATGTCAGCTCGCTGAAACAACACAAAAAGAACACATGTTAAACGATTCATTACTCATAGAGAGAATTACTAATTACTCTTTTCATAGATGCATTCTTCTTGTAGCCAATAGAGTAATCTGGACTGTATCAATTAAAACTCTTAATATTATATTTACACTATATTACCAATCTCTTATAATCTAAGCACACACATCCGTTCCCATTCGCAACCAACATCCAAGTCCTCATTCGAACGTCCCTCGCGTTCCTCTTTTCTTTCATTCCAAATTCAAATTGACAGATTATTTATGTCGGTAGATATGGAAATAAAAGTCCTTCTTGAGTGTGATCATTTATCGAGCTTGCTAAGTACTGCCAGATGATGAGGTAGTCACGTACCATTATCCAATTCATATAAAAGGTTTACATAACTACCCTCTGATTATAACTTACATATATAACAAATATATACACAATTAACCTCGCCACCGCAACCTCTTTTCAGTCGACTATTCTAATCTGGCCAATCCGATTCCTACAGTGCTTCTAAGAATTTCATCAGCGCAAAACTATCTGTCGACTTTACAAGGAAGTGTGTTAATGTGAATATACAGTATTAATTTATCTTCTAAGTACTAGGTAGCCTAGTTCTAGGTATTGGAGATAGGTCTTGTTTCAAAGTATTGCTTCAGGGCGAAATGTTTTAACTCTGTTTGCTTGTTTATAAACTGAACTGGATTCTTTCTTAAAATAATAAATAATACATAACAATAATAAATACATATCAACACAAACATATAACAGAACCAGAACAAATATTTATTTGAAAAAAATTACAAATACAATTTTGTCGTAGAGAACCGAAATCGAAACCTCTACTTAGAATATTGGATCGCTGTTTATTTATTTATTAATTAAAATTATATTAGAAATATTTTAAATAAATAAAACTCAATACCTATATGGAGAATAAAATCAATAACAATAATATATATATATATTATTTATACCAATATTTTATGTCTTTTAATTATTACCGTTTTTAGCTAACATCTAAATCCGTCCATTCATAACTCAACCCGCAATTCGAACTCATCCGACGACAATAGGTAACGAAATAACCGACTACTAAACGTCGAAGTAAATAGTCGATTACGTATTATTATAATAATGACATCAAATCAATCCGTCGACATTCGAAACACAAATTGTACACCCCTCGAGCTGTTACACTGTCACGGTTAAAGTATTCTTTAGACCAGCGGTTCTCAAACTTTTTTGGCGAAGGAAAAAGCCTTAATATAATTATAAAAAACTGATTTATATGTATTTATGAATAATCATATTGCAACGTAGTATTACGTAATATTTAGATGTCACCTTATAATCTCTCTGGTAGGTATTTTAGCCCCAGGGTTCCGCGGAACACACTTTGAGAATGGCTGCTTTAGACGTCAAGGTGACGTCGCACAGAGAGGCCGTTCGTTGGAAAGCTGGTCATAATTTAAAAAAAATTAGTTGTTTTTTGTTTTGTTGCTAAGCATGGTGGAGACGCAAATAAATGACAATAGTTGTTTTTTTGCTTAAAGACCGTTCTCTAGCTTAACATAACTGTGGTCATGTGTCAAGCTATTATTTAATTTTTAAACATTCACTATTATTACTTAATGCAATAAACAATTTATTATTAATACTAAAAAATAACGAACAAAATACACAAATAAAAAACTAGTCTGGCTCTCCATAGCTATAGATATACTATTATCATTAGCATGTCGGTGACGCGAACCGAGGATTTTACCCTCTACCAAAACGCTCAACGCGCCTAAAGAAGTTTTCACTTCAATAAAATACTATAAATTCATTCAAACGTCATTAAACAAATTACATTTAGTTTGGGAGTTGAGCAATCCATTGCTCGTTTGTACGTTTGTTCGTTACACTGCCTGATACTTTCTTTTTTATATTTCATACTAAAATTACGTTTTGATTTGATCGATGACAAGTGAAAGAAATAACACGATTCGAATATTTATTCTTTACGATATCGTAACTTAATCGGTGACGTGTCGTTATTCGATCGTTGACTATAAAGAGTTCTTTTAAGCAGTGGGTCAAAGATAACGTTTTATATAGTCCATTGAATAACTTTACTATTATGATAACTGTAGAAGAAATATAGTACCTTTGACGTTATCTAGATTCAAGAACATTTTTCTAGTAAAGGCTGATCCTATATTCAATACAGGCAGTCCTCGGTTTTACGTCATGTTAGGTACAAGATAATAGCGACGCACAACGAAACGACGTAAAACGAGACACATTTCCGCGACGTAAAACGAAACGCCGTATAACGAGGACTGCCTGTAATTTAAATAATTTAAAAAATTGATAATAAAAAAAACTAATTCCAATTGAGAATTGACTAAACGGAAATACGCCCAAACGTGGAATTCCAAGCGTAAGAACTGTAGCAAATGTCGGCGACTTTAAACAAGCGACTGATTAACTTTAATTAGTTTTAAATTGTTGTTATGCATTGCATTTACTGACATTTAAGTTAGAACCACTTTATTGAAGTGTATTTTTGTTACTTTTAGCAGTTTTACTATAGATCGACTTAATTGAAATAGAATATCTGGTACTTGGCAAGGTTCTCCTATGGGGTGGTAGCTGGTCGAAAGACAGATGTGGGGTGTTAGTATAACTTCCACTCAGAAGCTATTTTAACCTTTAACTACTGAACTTCTCAGGTTTTGAGAAAATAATTTTTTTGAATTACTCTAATTAGTTAATTTGTTGTTTTTTTTAAAATAATTTTATTTATTCTTGTTGACTTATAATATTAATAATAATTAATTATGTCCAAATAAATTATAAAAAAAATATTTTATTTTATTTAGATACATCCACTGAAACTAATTATTAAACACTAAACCCTAAAGATTTTTAAACATAAGCACATATATGTACGGGACTCTGAGGCTCCCACGTCAGTGTTTACGTGAAATTAAATCCACCTCAGTAGTTAAAGGTTAAGACGATATACCACAACGCTAAGCTGAGCATGTGAGAGCAGCAACGACTTCTTGTGTTTTGTAGCTGAACTATAGGACAGCTGTCTACGAGTGTCTAAGAAAGCTATTTATACAAGACACGCCTAAGTGAGACAGATGTTTGCTATTTCATTTTTTTTTTAATGATTAGTTGCGTGCTTACTGAAGGTACTAGAGCACGTGGTGAAATCTAATTGGCGGGTTATTTAAAATTATATAATCACCATTATTTTCTAATGATGAAAACATAGACTCAAATCCTTTAGTTAGATAGGGAGCTAAAGTCATAATTTTTTGTTATTGGTGGATTTGATATGCTTTAAATATATTTGAGTTTTTACAGCTCCAAGTCCCATTAATTAATAAGAATAATTTAAAATAGTAATCCCTACTAATATTATAAATGTGAATGTGAGTTTGTTTGTTACGTTTTCACGCAACAATTACTTAACCGATCATCATGAAACTTTGTACACATATTTTTGGAGGTACTAGAAGTAACATAGGATACTTTTTATTAAAAAAATAATTATTTTTTACTATAGTTTCCAACTGACTATAGTTTCAGCTGTTTGGAATCATATTAATTCATTTCTATTGAAATGATCTCTGATACTTATTTAATGGCTTAAATGCGAGCGAAGCCGCGGGTAAAAGCTAGTATTATATAATTTCTAAAACTTTCAATAATATATTTACGTAATATATATCACGAAGATGTATCGACGTCGAATTTTCCTATGAATAATTTGATATAACACGGTTGTTTATGTAATAACTGATGGAATTCGTGATTTTCTCGTTTTCTAAATCTACTTAAATGCGAGTAATTTATGCGTTTGATATTGGACTATCATAAAGAACTGTCTGTTAGTATCCGGATCGACTTGATCCCAAAATAATACTAACTTAGTTTAGTTTTAGTTTAGTTAGTCGTCGAAGCGAAGCCGAAACGACCACACGTATCCTGATGATGCCACGTGAAGTGGCGAAACGCGTCGAGACAAGTTATTGAATGTTGGTGGAGGTTATTTTCCTTCATCGACCTAATGTAGCGGGAATTATAAGCAAAATCATTTTAAATAAATTCCTTTAATATGGATTTCCGCAAAGTAACGCCTGAAACAATTAATTATATTAACTTAGTCTCCGGCAAGGCACTAGATAACGGTATTATTAGCTACACCATTTTTCTCAACCATTTTTGTGTCACGACCCACGTAAAAGACAAAAAGTTAAGTAAAAAATCTTGCGACCCCTTCACTATAAAATTATAAATGTAGTAAATAAAGTAAGGTATAAGTTTATTTTTTTTAATGTTATTTATTTATTTTTTAATTTTTTTTCACACTCTGGTCTAAAAAACATTTAAATATGAAAGTTTCAAATAGGCATGTCTTCTTCTTCTTTTATTCTTCAATAAGAAATTATAAACGAATCTTTTGTACCACCCATATGTAGTTTGTATTTATTATTTTTCAACATATATATGCTTGATAGAAAGTTTATTTTAACCACAAGCTTAGTGGAGATGATATTCATGCCGCAAATCTGTAATAGTTTATCGGAGGCATCAGCGGAAAACTAACAATAATAATAATAATGATTTTGGAGAAAGTTATCTGGTTTAGTGGAACAATGACGTCGATGTAAAGATAAGCCTTTTGATTCAATCATCTGATTGTTCTTCTTTCTCCTTTTCTTAATAAGGTTTGTAAAAGTTTTACAGTAATTTTCATGAAAATTTAACTATTAGGAATTAGTAATATTTCGTTTAACATTTTGAAATTATTATTTTCATATTTATTTATTTTCATTATAATTATTATTTTTTAGTTTAAGATCAGTGGGCTTATCACGAATTTAGTCTGGCTTTAGAATCGAGCTGTCACAAGTAAAACGGATCCGTTAGCAATCGGGATCATGAATTTTTACTAACGACTAACGAGCACCAGCAATCTATCAAATGAACGAAAGATCGAGACGTTATTAACAAAAAGTATCTAAAATATTGTAGTTCCAAATCCGCACGCGGTGGCGCTGCACAAATTTCCATACAAATCGCTTGAAGCGAACTCGGTTCGAAAGCCAGACTAAAATTCCTGATAAGCCCACAGTTTAAATTTGGCGTTACGTTAAAAAAACCGCATGCGGTATCTAGTGTTCATTGTAAATTCACTATAATGCGGTTTACCAACCTCCCGCACTCCACATGCGACCCTGAATACTAAAGCTCAATTACGGATGAATTCGTGTTTGATATTACAAAACTTTAGTTGATTTAATAATTATAATCCATTTAGTTTCTAGTTGCGTTCTAATACACTCTAATAAACTTTATATATTATGATTACATATAATTATAACCAGTATACTTTATTTTGACCCGTCTCATGGCAGAGTGGTCAAACGCATGGTTTGGCAACAGAGGGGCTACTCAGGCGCACTTCGGACGAAAATACGGACGTTTCGTACTCAGGAATAATTACGTAATCATTCACGAAATTACGGATTTGACAGCGACGTCACGACGAATAGGCCATACAATGCTTATTTTACGGATATTTGACAGGACTTTTTACGGGCTTATGTGTCAAAATTCACATAAACTATGGAAGTGACGGCCGTATCACGAAACTTCGGATACGCCTGAGTAGCCCCCCTGACCCGGAAAAACGTGTACGCGATGCAATGCCAATGCATATATATTTATTATTATAACACGGACGGTTCTCCAACGCGTCATAGATTTCTCGAAAGTAGTAAAACGAGTAAAGTTTAAAACTTCTGCTATTTCATTATATGTTGTTATTTGGACCAACATTTTATTCTGAGAATAACGGACTTGCTTCTGTCTGTTGCCATATCAGAAAACGTATTGGGCTCGTTTCATTGAACATAATAACCTCGTTCTTTTTTGACAATGGCTTTAATAAATAATTCATTTTCAATCATCTATAAAGACTGTTGTAATTAAATATAAAATCTCGATGTGTCCTGTTATTCTGAACTGGGTTTGTGGAAGTAAAAAACGATGCTTTCTCGCGTTCTATACAGTTCCATGTATGATGCATTGACGAATTACAAATCTAAATATATATAACTCAAAGGTGACCGACTGACATAGTGATCTATCAACGCACAGCCCAAACCACTGGACGGATCGGGCTTAAATTTGGCATGCAGGTAGATGTTATGACGTAGGCATCCGCTAAAAAAGGATTTTGATTAATTCTACCCCCAAGGGGATAAAATAGGGGATGAAATTATGTGTAAATCTTCTTAGATTTTCGACTGATTGAACAGAAATTAAAGATTGGACTTACTATGATGAAGACGTCCGCTTAAATAGGACATCTTCATTATTACGCAGACGTAGTTGCGGGCAACAGCTAGTATAACATATATTTTTTAAATGGATACAGTTTTTGTAGGTATAAAAGCGATAGAAAGAGAAACGATTGCGATATCTGCGTCCCTTTCACACAAGCTTGGACTTCGACACGATAAGAATATAGTTATCCCTTTCTAATGATTGTTTCTTCCAGTCCAAAGTTCAATCTGTATCCATTTAAAGATTGTCGACTGTACGTATTATTGATTACATTTTCAGATTTAGGGTCGTGTTTTAAGCCAAATTCAAGAATACATATTATTATACGCCTTATATTATATTATACGTCTTTCCGAAGCCATTATAGAGTCTGACGATGTGCCTATGCTAATAAAAGATTTTCATTTCATTTATTAGAGTGAAAATTTGTCTGTACAAAAGTCCAGCTTGATAATCTGTACCACATCAAACTCTGCTTTCTTAGTATAATGACTCGAGTTTAATATCCACCAGATAACCTTCCTGGTATATCTAGTAATTTCTAATAAAAAATACGAAATAGTTGAACGAGTCAGTTGTAATATTTTTAATACAGATATAATAAAGATAGTAAAATAAACGTGTTTAAAGAAAGCAATAAACGCAGAGATTTAAATCCCAATATAGCTAAAACTACTAATATTATAAATGTGAATGTGAGTTTGTTTGTTACGTTTTCACGCAACAACTACTTAACCGATCATCATGAAACTTTGTACACATATTTTTGGAGGTACTAGAAGTAACATAGGATACTTTTTATTTACTATAGTTTCCAACTGACTATAGTTTCAGCTGTTTGGAATCATATTGATTCATTTCTATTGGAATGATCTTTGATACTTATTTAATGACTTAAATGCGAGTGACGCCGCGGGTAAACGCTAGTATAGCAATATATTTAGTTGGGGAAAATAGGAACGGTAAGCTAAGATAAGGTATAATATTTAATAGCACGAGTTGAAGCTACTGTGCTTTGAAAATGGCGAAGTCACGTTTCCTGAGTACAATACTGTAAATAGAAACATCGCATTTAATCCGATTGAAATAAGTATTATGTTTGCATAAATAGAGTCTATAGATTGTTTAGGCTCCTTTCTACTGAGCTAATGTTTCATTTAGTTTTATTTTGTTAAAGGTATTGTTTGTTTAGAGCAGTGTTTCCCAAAGTGGAGGCCACGTCCCACACGAGTTTGACCCTTTCGCTCCGGGCCATTTAAATGCGATGCTAGATTTCGGTGTCAACTTTAACGAAACAAGCAAATTCTTATTTTTTAAATAATATAAAAGTAAAATGAATTCATTTGTTATCGGGTCTCAGTTGTTCTGACACATTGTACAGGACGTCCCAATTTGGGGTCGTATCATTGAATGTCTAAGGTTCTTTAGACGGAAACCTTTGATAATAAATCAAAACATTCCTTTTACTTGTAGCCAAAACACGTGATTCATATCTCCTGGGAAAGCCCTTGATCTGTCTTCGTAATTTAGTGATGTTATTGGTGTTATCGATAAATGTATTTCCACAAATTATAATACTACTAGCTTTTACCCGCATTTAAGTTATTAAATAAGTATCAGTAAGATCTAAAATAATAAAGTGGTATCTAACCACAAAAATGACACCTAACCTCAAAAATTCAAATAGTTTTATACTGCATATATAAAAATGACAGACGAAAATAAAAATAAATATAGAAAAATTCCAAACAGCTGAAACTACAGTAAAATATAATAATTTTTTTAAATAAAAAGTATCCTATGTTACTTCTAGTACCTCCAAAAATATGTGTACAAAGTTTCATGGTGATCGGTTAAGTAGGTGTTGCGTGAAAACGTAATAAACAAACTCACATTTACATTTATATTATTAAGGGATGTAAAGTTACGCGAGTGGATATTTAAACTAAAGGTTAGCTGTACTATTTTCAGTAACAAAGGTGTTTTTTTATTGCTTCATCCTTACGTGATTTATTGTAACGAAGTATACATATATAGATGAATCGGCGAACTTATTGCTAAAGAGCAGAAAATGATGCAGAAATGATTGTACCATAATAAAATATACAGTGGAACCTCCCATAACGAGCAATATAAATTGTAAAGCTCACTTAACGAGCAACTTGGATAGGGGAATCCCAGAATCGTACGATTGCTACATCGGTCTGTGTTAAGAACTCTTTGTGTTGGCTAGTTAAGATTGTTTCACTTAACGAGTGTTTCACATTACGAGGAACGAATTATGCTCGATATGCGAGGTTTGACTGTATATATGTATACACTATATAATTATATATTGCGTTTAAAGCCATTGTTATTGACTTGACAAACAAAAACGTGACAAACAAATTAAATTTATCTATTAAAAAATGAAATGACTAACATATAAAAATATTTCAAAACAATTCGTAGTAATCATAAAGACGGTATATTGACTTGTATATAGTTGCAATTCTAAGAAGTGATGATTCATTTATCGATATATCGACACGCTTTGCACATCACTAAGCAGTTATGTGTAGAAACAATGGTACAAGAATCACACGCACAGTAATTTCCATTTAAAAGACACTCGGACAACTTATGAATATAATTATAAAGTAGGTGATAATTTTTGAGGTCTTTTCTTTTGTTTTCCTTTTTTTTGTTTTAAAAGAATTTGTATTTTGGTCTTATTAAAAAGAAATGGTTTCGTGGGACATCTTTTATGATTGTGTGCTAACTTATGCAGCTAACTATCGTGTTTTATACTAGTTTTTTTTTTTAATTTTATTGGTGTTATTTTGATTGTAATTTGATCATAGAACTTCACTGAATGTGGTTCACAAACTTTTTTCAGCTATGATCTGCTGTAATAAATAAATTAATTTCAATCAGTGGTCACCATATTAATAATTAATTCAAAGATTTTAATAAAATAATATAACTAGCGATAATATTCCATTTTTGTGTCCAAACGTTCGACTGTATCACCCAGTATTAGTTTAATCGCTTAATGCCTATGATATAAGCACTACTTACTATAGGTCAGCGGTTCTCAAACTTTTTTGGCGAAGGAAAAAACCTTAATATAATTATAAAAAACTGAATTATATGCATGAATAATCATATTGCAATGTAATATTACGTAATATTTAGATGTAACCTTATAATCTCCCTTTGGTAGGTATTTTTTGCAGTATTTTAGCTCTAGGGTTCCGCGGAACACACTTTGAGAATGGCTGATATAACCCAATATCTAGTGTCTAATTATTGAAAACAGAATTATTTCGTAAAAGTCTGAAAGTTTTTTGTATGACGCGAATTAAAAGCGAACCTATCGGTGATATGCTGAACTAAAACACTCCATACAAAAAATTTTCAAATTTAATTAATAATACATTTTTTGTGTCCGATATTATCTTGCTAAATTTCGTTGTTTAATCTTATCATATATATATTTTTAAAAAATTCGTCCCATGGGCCGAATTAAATAAGACATCAAACCCTTGACGTTGCAATTCTTCTTCTTTTTTTGCATCAACTTCTATAATTATTCTGTTCTTGTCTAACACTAACCGGTTAGTTAGTGTAATCCTACATCTTATGTTATACTTTTCATTTATGTATAGTATATATACACAAACAAGCATACAATATCCTCACCTCATACCATATTATTATGAGATTTTATTATATATTATAATAATATAATATATAATAAATGTTACAGCCAAAAATCAAACCCGGGACTATTGCATAACAACCTGACGCGCTAACCATTCCTCCACATTGTAGCCAAAGTGTTAATTTTAATTTGGTTCTCTATGCACTTGGTCCGTCTTGCAACCAGATCAGATTAAACTAGTAGTCGCACCTGTATTCTCCATATTATATTTGTGTTTATAATACATACGGTTTGTTTCTAATTCGTCCGAACAAATTCGGCCTACGATTCTTTTTGAAATGGGACGAGTTCCAATTGTTTATGTGTTTAAGTATGTTATACTAATAAATTTGCTAATTGGTTTTGTCTTTAGCTATCTACTATAAAATAAGAATTTCCTTTACTGAAATTATGAAAGAATCAGTTTGTAATATTCTTTAAAAATAGGGCTTTCTAACACAAAGATAATATTTCAATTTCTGAGCTAACATGTACACTTTTTTTTATTTAACATATTAATTATTATTATTTTAAATTCAATATTAGAACGACATTGTATCTAAAAGAATGTTTACATTACTAACATAATTGTATGGGACGAGATTGTTGGGACGAATTTAATAGGTGAAACATATACTAAAAGCTATTTAGCGCTTACGGCTTTGGTTCTATCGTAACTAAATTGCATGCTTGGATGAATCCGATTTTATGCTGAGTATTATTTGCTGGTTTTTGTAATTTAAAAAAAATACTAGTATTTTTGCAACTTAGCACTGAGTAAATAGGCTAGCTATTATTTTATTACCTATATTAAAAATTATATTGGTATAGGTTAAAAGAAGAAGAAGAAGAAGAACATTAGACGAGATACAAATACGATACTTGATAATTAGACTCTTACATTTCAAAAATAGTTGTTTGCTAGTGTTCTTGATCGTAAAACAATTTTGTCTTGGGTGTGTAAATTTAAGGTAATAGAGTCTATATTCTAATGTGAATGTATCTATATATATAAAATCAAAAGTGACTGACTGACTATATCTTCAACGCACAGCCCAAACCACTGGAATGTGAATGTATGTTACATAGAAGGGAATCAATTTCTGGAATAAAATAATGAAAGTTTGTATAAATCTTCTTTTTTTGATTGAACTGAAATTAAAGATGAGAGCTACTATGATAGACGTTTTTACACATTAAACCAAAAACTATACCTTTTAATAAATGCGGGCAACAGCTAGTAGTACATAAACTTTCTGGCAGATTTTTTTTGTTGATATATCATAAAGTTTTATTTTACCCATCTTTTAAAAAGTTTCCCGTCTGTATAAAATTCAAACGTGTAACACGAGGTTGTGTTCGAAGACACGAGCGATAATGATTTCAGAGAAACAACTCGGTTGCAAAGAAAGGTGTATAATATTAAAACGCACACACAAGATGACAATGACAGATCGATGGGAACAGACACGCTGGCTTGACAGCCTCCATCTGGGAAGCAGTGTTGCCCACATTCCTACTGTACAATACCTTTAAAAATAAGCAAAGGCTACAGACGCTTTTTTAATGCCAGTCAATTCAAGTAATACAGTATTCAGCCTATTTATCATTGTATCTAAGAGAATCCCTGAGGCTGTTAGATATTTATAAATTATGAGTTTGGCGGTATCTGAATTGCTCCTGGCTTGACTGCCCAAGATTCATGGTCTATTGAAACTGTAGCATGTATTCTTCTTCGCTTATGATGTATCGCAAATGATTTTAATAACTTCAAGATTTATATAAATGTGAATGTGAGTTTGTTTGTTACGTTTTCACGCAACAATTACTTGACCGATCGTCATGAAACTTTGTACATATATTTTTGGAGGTATTAGAAGTAACATAGGATACTTTTTATTTAAAAAAAAATAATTATTTTTTACTATAGTTTCCAATTGACTATAATTTCAGCTGTTTGGAATTTTTCTATATTTATTTTTATTTTCATCTGTCATTTTTAAATATGCAGTAAAAACTATTTGAATTTTTAAGATTAGATCATATTGATTCGTTTCTATTGAAATGATCTCTAATACTTATTTAATAACTTAAAAGCGAGCGAAGCCGCGAGTTATAGCTAGTAAATAATAATACCTTTATTACTTTAAAAACAAATTTAGAGCAATTGGCGATCTTATCACTAAAAGTAATTCCTATCAGATAACCAATTGTCATAGGAGAAGCAGTAATAGTATTGGGAAATGCAATTTAGATAAATAAAATACATAAATATAAGTAAACTAAATACACAATGAACTACATATATATGCCGAGATTTTTTTAACCCATTATTTCCCACTGTCCTATTTTTAAGACACTATATTCAATTATTTTTTTAACCTATTAAGAGTTTTATTTTTTATTGTTTCTAATGAAATTCGTATTTTTATACTATTTTTCTAATGAAACAATTTTTTTCCGCTGGGAAAAATCTTTACGTAATTTTAATGTAATATTTTCAAATTGATCATTTTTGTTGCCTCAAGAAAAGCATTTTGTTCCTATTTTATATACCGTAAAAGAAAACAGTAACCAACTCAAAGTACATAAAACTGATTCTTAGACTTCTACCAAATATATATAATATATAATAAATAAAAATAAAAAAATATATAACTTATATCCCCATTGTCATATTTATAGGACAGGCTGACTCAGCGTTAGAGAATTAAAAAAAAAAAATTTTTTGTCATATTATTTTTCTTAACGTATTATGAACTTAATTTAAAGATTTCACCAAAAAATTCCATTGTTTTCGACGCTTGGGAAGTAATGGGTTAAATACGTAAAACCAAGGGAATATAAAATCTTTATCATCTGGTAGTACCACCCTGCTAATGTCTAGGAAGCTAATACAAGACGTCAGTTACGATAACAAATGAATGCGTCTTGCTCCCCCGCCCCCTGCCTCTTACCTCAACCATGTATCACACGTCAATTGTGAAGTGGAAGTAGTGTGTATATAAATTTGTTTATACAGAGCAACTTTAACGTAACGACCCTCAATATAACGATTTCCTCGATTTAACGAATTTGTTAAAAACCTTTTTATAACGAATTTTCAATTTTTGTAAAATATAAAAGGCAAGTATTATTTACTTTTATTTAACGAAATCGTTCGCTATAACAGGGAAAGCAGATTAGTGCCTACGTAAAACTGAGATTAATATATTTTTTTAAACCTTGTTAAAACGAATCGTAGACCAACCTAACCTCTGTATAACGAACCTCATTGTAACAAAGTATTGTTATATCAAGGTTGCACTGTATTAATATTACAGTAATACCCCGCTTAACGCGACCCCGTTATGCGCGGTTTCACTATAACGCGAAATTCAAATTTATTATTAAATTACGCGAAAGAGTGCGTATAAACATAATGTAGTCATCAACTTATCTATGGTCGCGGGAATTTCAGTTAACGCGATTTTTTCCGGAACGTATCCCTCGCGTAAAGAGGGGCATTACTGTATTGTTATATTTTATCTCCAACTCATATTTTTAAAATTGGAATTTAATATTGTGATTCATACGACATTGAAGTGTGGTTTATAAAATGGATTTGTCCCAATATAGTCAAAAGGTTGGGAACCCTATTGACAGCCCAGTGTTAACATTAATATAACGGTCCATAATTAGGTTTGGCTTTAAGTAGAAACTACTATCATTAATATTAGTTTGAAACACATTAGGACGGCATAGTGGATACTAAATTAACCTTTAACTACTGAGGTGGATTTAATTTTACGTAAATATTGACGTGGGGGCCTCTGAGACCCGTGCTTGTATTTAAAAATCTTTATGGTTTTTGGTGTTTAGTGTTTTATATTTAGCTTCAGTGGATGTATTTAAATAAATATAATATTTTTTGAATAATTTATTTGTATATATTTAACCATCATTTCAAAGTTTAGAAAACACATGAGATCATAAAATAGCAAGAATAAATAAAATTATTTTAAGAAATCAACAAATTAACTAAATTTTATTTTCTTAAAACCTCAGTAGTTAAAGGTTAATGCAATGCCCTGGTCCCAAACTCGAATACCCTGCATTATGGGTATAGTGCCCGGCAACTATTCCGCCGTCAAATGTTTAACACTAGAACTACTTACTAACCGGTCAACATGACCGGTTTCAAAAATTCTTCCCAAGACTTTTATGTAAAACCTTACTCATTATTTTTCGTGAACGATTTAATTTTTTACGATTGTACAATAAATTTATTGAATTATATTTAATACTTATATACTCATATTGACCGACTGGCAGTTCTAGTGTTGAAGTTGTAACAAAAAGTGCAGAAACAGTTGAAACTACTTTTTTAATGTGTTGTACTCCGAAGTATGACTTTGTGGATCACTAGTTGACTCTATGATCTGTAAACTGTTCAATGTCATTTGAATTCTGATATTTTGTAATATAATATCTTATTATTTAACTGCGTAGCTCAGGTTTCCATTAGGCTGTAACGTTTTGTAGCCGACATTTTCATAAGGCTCTTTGCGTAAGAGGGAGGACAATCACGTGATCATACTTTTTTACATGCGTGTTTAAATTTCGAATATTTTTTTGTTTGCTATAACATAGACATATCACAAACACGTCATGTACAAACGACGATCTTCAAATGGATACATCCATGGACTTTGGACTGGAAGAAAGGGATAACTAATTCAAATGTCTTTATTGCATGTCACAATCATAATAGTTAAGATGTCAATACAATTTAGTGTCAATTATACAACAATTACAATTAATTATTTAATTTCATTTAGCATTTCGAATCATTGAAGTACTTATATACAAATGATGAACTGAATAAAAACATTTTAATTCCAAATATGTTTTCAATTTATTTTTAAATTGTATTAGGCTCTCATCATATTTAATCACTCTTGGCACAATATGTTTTTTCTATTAATTATATTCTTATCGTGTCGAAGTTGAAGCATGTGTGAAGGAGACGCAGATATCTCCTTTGCCGTTCACGACACCGCGATCGTTTCTCTGTCTATCGCTTATATACCTACAAAAACTGTATCCATTTGAAAATCGACACGTGTACAGGTTACAATAAAATCATCCTGTATGACATGTCACTGTAGACGTCCCAGCTATATTTTATTTATTTATTTATAAAGCCTACCTACAAAATTACATTAAAACTACATATTATAAAAAGGACTACTATTATATAAACTAAATGAAATTTTAATTATAGGATAGGACGGCATGCTCAAGGTGATAAAGGGATAGATACTACACTTCTAATAAAATTACAAAGATACATAGAATTAAAAAAAAACATAAACAGTCGTGGGACTGCCGATAGAAGTGAAAACGGAACTATTAAGTTAAGAGTAATTGAAACTATATGCAAAAATTTTTTAAAAATACATTCGTTGTTTTCATTATTCATTTATCTGTATAAAAATATTAATATGTTTCATACTCACTTTTATACTGAAGTCAATGAATTTAAAGTCAATAAATAAACAGTAATCCTTCAATTAAATAATTACAATAATAGTCAAATTAAAAATTCACTTAAATAAACAAAATCCAGTACATACAAGTTGAACTTCCCACGTGGTCAATTTAACTTATGTAGATAACCACACTCTAATACTTAATGTACAACGCGCACATAATACAGTCAGAAATAGTCGATGTATTAGTGTATACGTGTACACAGGCTACTGCGCGTGCGCTAGTCTGGCTCTCCATAGCTATAGATATACTATTATCATTAGCATGTCGGTGACGCGAACCGAGGATTTTACCCTCTACCAAAACGCTCAACGCGCCTAAAGAAGTTTTCAAAAAAAACAAGAACCAATTAGATTATATACAAGATGTTCGAATTTTAAATAATATAAGAAAATAATAACATCAAAACACCTTGTATAGTTATTTTTTATACATATAATAAAGCTAGTAGTATGGTTTCTAATATATTCTGGAATAACTGGTTGCTAACATCCCGTCCCTATGACTTTATATCCGGTCGCCATGAGATAATGTCACATAGAGAAGGACCTGTTATGGGCGTATTTTATTGTAATAACCGATGTCTCTGAACAGAGCTTATCGTTAATTTAATAACGAAATCTTAACGTAAACTTTCTTCTTTAGTTAATGGTCTCAGATATCTTACAAAGGTAATTCTGCCAATATCGAGTATTCGGGCATTAACCGAACAATAAATTATATATTTATAAACCTCATGTCAAAATAAAAACTATCTACTTCTTCTTTATTAATGGCCTCAGATGTCTATTAAAGACAATTCTGCCAATGTCGAGTATTTGGGCAAAAACCTAATAAGAGATTACAAAACCTCATGTCAAAAAAAAAAAATCCCAAAAACTATCTAAATAGAGAGAAATGAGTGAAGCGATAGACAAAAGGACAATGACAGTTCTTTTTATAATTCGCATAGAGGCAATGGAATTATGTATCTACGAAACCATAGACTAAAATAATTATAACTATTATATTTAATAAATTGCTTTTATTTCGACAAATATATAATGAAAATACAGAAAATAATACTAAAAATATAGTTTTAAAACCTAAGGTTACAAAGTTATTAAGAAATTGATTTATTACATAAAAAAAAACTATAAATTCTTTCTAAACAGTAGCGAATATTTAATTGTTGAAAATTATCAATTTTTCAAAGTAATTTAGGAGTGGTCAATTGGTAGCTCGTGACTTATGATGGTCTATAATTACACCGACCAGGTGGCGCCTCAAACGATAGTGATGTACTCTTATAGGCGTAGGCAAATATCGATAAATTCAAAACAGATATACGTTTAACGGAAATATTTTACCGTTTAAATTGAGAATAAGTGGTTCAGCTTCCTGATTGTAAGGACTCGAATCTGATAACGTTATTTGTATATGGAATAAAAACTGTATGTATTTAAATAAATTCACTATGTTAAGCCTATGTTTTAAAACGAGGTGTGCTAGGACTGACTTCAAACTAAGATACCCTATGTCAGCAGTTCTCAAATTTTTTTGGCGAAGGAAAAAGCCTTAATATAATTATAAACAACTGATTTATATGTATTTATGAATAATCATATTACGTAATATTTAGTTGGAACCTTATAATCTCTTTTTGGTAGGTATTATGTGCAGTATTTTAGCCCTAGGGTTCCGCGGAACACACTTTGAGAAAGGCTGCTCTATGCTATAAATGCCAAGACAAGGACAATATAAACCAAGACTCAAAACAAATATCTAATTTTTATAACACAATACATAAATTTTCTTATAAATATCTCAAATACTTTTCTTTTGCTAGCCCTTAGAAATGTGGGAGATTCCCGCGCCGCACTCTGAATTATACCAATGAATATTTATAAAAAAATATTACGTATCTCTCTGGGCATTAGACTGGTCTGCTAATCATTGTGTCATAGATACCGTATTATATATTAGATCGATTAACCTTAATATTAAAGAAAATATGATTTAAAAAAAAACTATTAATTCAAGCCAAAACAGTAATTATTCTTCATAATAATTACGGAAGTGTATTTTTTGCTTTACTTAGTGTATAGTAAGGTGTTATTTTACTGGTTAAGGCAAGTACACACTGTTTGTAAACACTTTACTTTACACTTAGGCATAGGAAAATTTTGTGAGACTAGACTAATAGACTAATCACTAAATACCTAAATGTTTTATGTACTTCGATATTTACTTAAAGGTATTTAAATAAGGAATAGATAAAACGATTTATTATTATTAATGTGATGACGATTTTCAAATGGATACAGCTTTCGTAGGTATATAAGCGATATAATAAGAAACAAGAGCGGTGTCGTGAACGACAAAGGAGATATCTGCATCTCTTTCACACATGCCTCAACTTCGACTGGATAAGAATATAGTTATCCCTTTCTAGTGATAGTAAAAAAAACATATTTGATTTTAAAATGCTTTTATTCAGTTGATTATTCGAAACAGTAAATGAAATTTAGTTTATTAATTGAAATTGTTTATTATTATTATTGTTTCATTATATTGCTGTGCCCTGACCTGGTGTCACATTGACACTAAACTGTACTGACATCTTAATTATAATTGTGACATGACAAAGATATTTGAATTTGAGTTCAATTAATTCCAGTCCAAAGTCCAATCTGTATCCATTTGAAGATTGTCGACTTTATTACTGCGTTAGACTTCATATGAATTAATGAAAGACATGTGTATTTTGAATTTAGAAATATGTTAGTGTGTACTAACCTTTATTGGTTAACCGATGGCTCGTTAACGCTATTATTATCGGTTTTATTTTTCAATAGTGTAACTCATGCGGCGTGAAACTTTCTACAAGTAATTATTGGGTGGCGTCTTCATAGTTACAGTAATGGTTAGGGAAAGTGACTCCTGGCCAATTACAATTCGTCAAAGTATAGACAGAAGTGTGTTACAGTAATACCCCGCTTTACGCGACCCCGTTATACGCGGTTTCACTATTCAAATTTCGCGCTCAATTACCCCGCATAACGCGAAAGAGCGCGTATAAACATAATGTAGTCATCAACTTCTCTAAAGTCGCGGGAATTTCAGTTTTTTCCGGAACTTATCACTCGCGTAAAGCGGGGCATTACTGTAGGTATATTATTTTAGTAGGTATACACGATTTTTGTTCTTCAAATTAGTTTTTATTATCTATTAACTTTAGTCCTCGGTTTTACGTCATGTTAGCCGTTAGGTACCAGAGAATAGTGACGCAAAATGAAACGACGTAAAACGAGACACGTTTTTCTGTATATTTTTAGGGAAAAGTTGCAGTTAGCGCTGCGTTCCTCTGTCAACTCTTCTCACAGCCACCCGCGACGTAAAACGAATCTTAGACCGGTAAAACGAGGTAAAACGAAACGTCGTAAAACGAGGACTACCTGTATTGTTATCTATTGTAATAGAAATTTAAAAAATTAAGTAAAATCGTTATCACATGAAAAACGAAGGATACTTTTAAAATTCAAGGTAGAAGATAGGAACTTATATATAGACGTTTATTTAATATCTGAAGCTACAATACTTAAAATATATATTGGTTAGTGAGATAATAATTAAAAATTGTATAGATATCTTATTAGAATCTTATGGCGTTTGAAATGGAATAGAAAAAAAAACACTATCAATATAAACAGAATAGAAGACTGTCTCTATCTTAAATTTTACAATAATATACCTAAACATATACATATATATCATTATTAGAGATTTCCGACTAGTCGGCCACTAGTCGGTAAAGCCGACTATCCGGCCACTATCGTAGTCGGCGACTAATCGGCAAAAGCGCCGACTATCCGGCTTCTTACTTTGTGTCTATTTCTCAATAAAATGTATGTGTTACTTCCTTGTAAAGAAAATATATTGATGACATTTATCAAACAAAATTAGTATCGTAATTAAAAAACAAATCAACATAATATTTAATGACATATATTGCAATTCTGCGTGATGATGTTTGAAACTATCGTCAAATTAGTGAGCTGTAAAACTCAAAAAACTTTTTTTGTTATTTATATTTGTCCACATGTCAGTAGTGACTGAAATTGCAGCGAAATAAACGAAGCGTCACGGGAATCCCCTAAACCGTAGTCGGCTTGGTCGATTAGTCGGCCGAATAGTCGGCTTATTTACAACCGACTAATCGGCTAGTCGGCTAGTCGGCCAAAGTCATAATCGGCACATCTCTAATCATTATTGTTTAGTGCCATTCGGGGTATTGTAATTTTTTCTCGGAGTAGTTCATCAAATTGACAGAACATTTATCTGTCATTGCGAAGTTATCTCATTATGGACCACACTCTAGATCAGCCATTCTCAAAGTGGTGTTCCGCGGAACCCTAGAGCTAAAATACAGCAAAAAATACCTACCAAAGGGAGATTATAAGGTTACATCTAAATATTCCGACTAAATATTACGTAATATTACATTGCAATATGATTATTCATGAATACATATAAATCAGTTTTTATAATTATATTAAGGCTTTTTATACGCCAAAAAAGTTTGAGAACCGCTGCTCTATGTTAACATCGCGTCAGGCAAACTACTATAAAAACCCTCCATCTCATATAGCGATTGATTCACACCATGTAATGAAACGCATGACACGAAGACAAATCACATAATTATATAACACATTGTCAACCGTTAACAAGTTTTTTTGCGTCTTTTCACTAGTTTTTTCTTTAACCTTTAACTACTGAGGTGGGGGCCTCTCAGGTTTTGAGAAAATAAAATTTTTGAATTACTCCAATTTGTTAATTTGTTGATTTAAAAAAAAAAATTATTTATTCTTGCTGATTTATGATCTCATGTGATTTCTAAATTTTGAAATGATAGTTAATTATATACAAATAAATTATTTAAAAAATAATTTATTTTATTTAAATATATCCACTGAAGTTAAATATATGTTATATTAAACACTAAACCCTAAAAACCGTAAAGTTTTTTAAATACAAGCACATATATATACGGGGCTTTGAGGCCCCCACGTCAGTGTTTATGTGAAATTAAATCCACCTCAGTAGTTAAAGTTTAATAAAATATAGGTAAAAAATCCACCACTTTCAATACACTCGTGAAGTGATTTGCTTGAAAATAACCGGGTATGAAATAAGAAGAATATGCATCAATCTGGATGTGCTATTCTTCTTAAGCCTGAGAAGGCGACTGTTTCACTCTAGCTTAACAACAGAAGAAATGTGGTCATAAAACTCCTAATCAACATCCAGTTGGTCAATGGACAAACTTCATATTTCAGTACTAAAATGGTCAATACAACGCCCGTACTAAGACAGTCATTAGTGTCTCTTAAAAGGTCTTTTCTTGGTGGTACAGGAATCAGAGCCAAAGAGTGTTGAGGTTTAAATATTATTTATTGGTTACATTGTGCTATGTTGATTGGAGTGAGCTGACTGAAGTGAACTGACTTGTCACTCGAGGAGCGTGTTTATATATACCTCGAGTGACGTGGTAGAATGTAGTGTCTCAGCATATTCTGTGCGTGGTCCAGATACGTGATGTTACATAGCGTTTCAGCACGTTCTGTCCTTCGTCCAGACACAGTTACAGTGTCTATTCGTAATAAATTAATTAAAAACAACACCTATAAGTATTTATGTTAGAAAAATATAATATCCTGCAAAGCGTTTATACCTCGATATCGATATAACAACATCACTAAACTTAAGGGTCATTGCAAATTGACCTCCCATATTGTTTAAATTAATTAAACATACATTTTTGATCTTTATCTTTATTATTAGTTTAAAATTTGATGCGTCCATGAATGTACCATGGTTGCAAAGCTTAGGGAACTCAAAAAAATATATTCGATAGTGTTTACAAACTTATTCTCCAGTGTACTGTTGCTTTATTATTATTATTTTATTTTCTTTAGTAATTGGGCTCCAATAGAGCGCTTTTACTCGTCGAAATAAATATAAATTTATTAATTTAGTAATTATCAATTTGGTTTAGCTGCTGTATACTGGGATTGTCCACTTACATGCTAATGTCATAAATTTATATTATTAACTAATAGTAAAACCATTACATTATAACAAATATACACTTTCACTGATTAAAATTAATAATCATCGTGATTTTGCATCTTCGAGGTGTTGATTTACAAAAGAAACGTAAAAGAGTTTTTCTTTTGAAAACTTTCATTAAAATCTCTCTGTTAGTATCGTTAATTTAACTCCGTGACCTTAAACCGAACGTGGGGTAAATAAGAGGTCTATTCTGAGCGTCAACGAAGTGGAACACTAGACCTGCATGATCCCTAATTAATATATACCTGTATACTCGAAAAGATATATAGAAAGGATACATTGAACTTATAGATACAGCTGTATTTTTATTAACCTTGAACTACTGAGGCGGGGGCCTCTAAGGTTTTGAAAAAATAAAATTTTTGAATTACTCCAATTAGTTAATTTGTTGATTTTTTAAAATAATTTTATTTATTTTTGCTGATTTATGATATCATGTGATTTTTTCCATAGTTTTCTAAATTTTGAAATGATAGTTAATTATATACAAATAAATTATAAGAAAAATATTTTATTTTATTTAAATACATCCACTGAAGCTAAATATTAAACACTAAACCCTAAAGATTTTTAAATAGAAGCACATATACATACGGGACTCTGAGGCCCCTACGTCAGTGTTTATGTGAAATTAAATCCACCTCAGTAGCTAAAGGTTTTGCAAATTAAAAACGATTAAAGATTGTACTTAATATCAGACTTTCCGTTCCAAACAACGTGAATAGTCTGACGTGTGACCATATTCTGCCTGATCGTAAGCTAGTGTCTAAAAGCAGATATCAAAGGAAACTTACTACAGACACCAGAGATCATCATACTACCTACTATAACAGCAAATACATTACTAAGTTTCAATATGTCTACCACTCTCCAAACTCGATCTCACAAGATTCGAGTTAGGGCAGTAGCCTTTCTACCAAAAGCTTTAAGCTACCGTGCTTTATTCTTATTTTTATTTTTTTAAATTTTCATGTTAGAAAAAAAAAATTAATTCGTTTTTAGATTCCAATTCAATTTTATACCAGAATAGAGCACTTTTGTTTCTTAGACGGCAATGTACTTTACGGTGAATAAGCACATCGTTGTTAGGGCAACCTCCTCGCTAAATACTATTAAACCCGAATTGCATTGAAGTCCGTGCGTAGTCGTGTTTTTAAGAATATTTTTTAAATTTCAATTGCGTCTATGTCGCAGTGATTAGCGGTTAGTTCGTCGCGCAATCGCCTTGGATTCGATTCTTGCTTAAGACAAATGAATGTTTAAAATACTTTGGGTAAGTTGTCCTTGTGTGAACTGGTAATTACTCCTGATTTTTGGAAGGCTAATCCTACGTTCACCTGTATTACAAGTACTTTGTAACAGTCAATAATATAGACTTTGCATGTTCTAGAAAGGGCTGCAACTCAAAGTAGGCTGCATAGTTATTGCGAAATAAAATATATAAATTAATTATTAACTCAAATTAATTGTAACATATATATGTATTTGGCAAAGTAATTACCAAATATGAAACCTAAATGCGTGTAGCAACTTTCACGTTATATATATTTAGACTTACATAAAATTAATTGTTTTTTTTTGTTGAAATTATATAACTGCTTTACCGACTGGGTAGTAACTACATATTAACTGTTAGTAGTGTAATATGAACTCCAGTTTGCGCGAACGTAATGCGTATATTAAAAAGAACAATACAATCATTAACAAGAATCATAACTTCCTAACGCGTTGTATGGAGTTACCTCACGAACGAATTGTGTTTAATAAACTCGTGTGTGTGACTTTGTTTTATATAATTTCCTTAAACACTTAATGAATTATATACAGTGCCATCACCTGATCATTGCTTAAATGCATTTTATTACGTTTTATACAGTAAAAAACATTTACTAATCCCTACTAATATTATAAATGTGAATGTGAGTTTGTTTGTTACGTTTTCACGCAACAACTACTTAACCGATCATCATGAAACTTTGTACACATATTTTTGGAGGTACTACAAGTAACATAGGATACTTTTTAATAAAAAAATAATTATTTTTTACTATAGTTTCCAACTGACTCTAGTTTCAGCTGTTTGGGATTTTTCTATATTTATTTTAATTACCGTCTGTCATTTTTATATATGCAGTATAAAACTATTTGAATTTTTGAGGTTAGGTGTTATTTTTGTGGTTAGATGTTATTATTTTAATCACAGCCAAGCAAGAAAATATAGTTATGATATTGATTCAATTCTATTGAAATGATCTCTGATACTTATTTAATGACTTAAATGCGAGCGAAGCCGCGGGTAAAAGCTAGTATATTATAAACTAGAAACCGACCGCAATCAATGCAATTTATATTAAAGTTTTTACATCTAGACGTTTTCATTTCGCATTCATCATTCAGTCAATCAAGACATGTCATCGGTTGATAACTTTCATGGTGGTACAGAGGTTTATTTCACTTGACTCCGTCATTAGATTGACAGATTTTTTACTCATCCTTTCTGTTTTTTACAAGACAAAGAGGTACCTTTTGATCTCCCGGTAAACATGTGGGTATACTTGATAAAAGGATATTTATAAAGCCTACCTGCAAAATTACATTATACTACTATTATACCAACTGTTGTGTACGATAGCAACCTTACCTGTGACAGTCATAGAGGAGTTGTCCTGTCTGTGGCTGCTACACTGACAAGCATTATGGGAAAGACAGTTATTAAATTACATTCGGTTTTACTCGTTTTGTTTTATTTAAATCACAACACCAACTAAATGAAATTTGAATTATAGGATAGGACAACATTCGAGATAATAAAGGGATAGATAACACTTCTTTACACATAAAAGACAACAAGAACCAAATAGATTTAAGAAAGAAAAAAAGAAGACAAAATTAAAACACTAGTTAGTTAGTATCCAGATGTTTACTGTATCTTGATTTGTAGGAAAAAGCATCTATGTCAGTTCTTTTTGACGTGACAACGTCTTATAATTCGATTGAGCCGGCTGCACGCACGAAAAAACATGACTCATGCGGCGTTACCTCGCTCTGAGGCGTTCCATGTAAGGCTTGAAGTGATCTTGATCTTGATCAATTTCATTGTGATTTCCAATTACCTCCTTCTCTATATACATACAAATCTATTAAACAAATGAAATTAAAATTTTCTTTTGAAAAATGCTACCATTCCATCAGTATTTTCTTAAGACGTTGTCACGTTCAACTATCGTCAGTAAACCGACTTTACAGACAACCGATTTTTGTTTTTATTTATTTACTTTTAGTGTATGGGCTCCAATAGAGCGCTTTTACTCGTCAATACAAATACAAATACAAATATGAATGAAATAAATTTATTAATTATCAATTTGATATAGCTGCTGTATACTGGCATTGTCCACTTACATACTAATATCATAATAATATATAATAAATCTACTATGACGTAGAAGAATAGCTGCTGTATAGGGGCATTGTCATCCTATTGTATACCTAAGGGTAAATATAAAATGACATAGATTATGTCCAAGCTTTTTTATCAGTAAGATATTCATCTTTTTGTTCTTTTAAATAATATTGATATATACACTACGAGGTTTGAGGTCAATGGACTTTAAACGTTAAATCTAATTCATTTAAACAATTCTATTACGGTAAACAAAATAAATTATTATTGTGTGAATATTTAAATGTCTACTATAACACGTCCCGTATTAATCTCATCTCCCACCGGTTAAAACGGAAGTAATTAACGATTTCAAAGTAGACACTTTAACGGTGTTCTTCATCTATTTTATATATTACATTTTATTACTTTGTTTGTCTCAAATTCGCTATGATTTAGGGCCATCATCCATTGGGGCGTAAAGTTAAGTTATTTTAATAGAGTTGACATTTTATTGTGGGCTGATACCTGTGTGATTGCACTGTGGATCTGATCTAATTTTAATTCTTGTGAATTATGTATTATTGCGAATTATGTGACTTATGTAATGTTATTTACTTTTTTTTCTGAATGAAAATTCCGTTTTTTTTTTGTTAATTATTTTATGTACAGGCTACGATTGACGAGTTTCTTGTGGTCCTTCTTCTCGTCATACGCCTTTCCGAAGCCATTATAGATTCTGACGATGAGCAAGCGCACGCCTTTAGTGCCTATGCTAATAAACGATTTTCATTAGGGAAAAGGTTTATTACGTCCACACATAAGCCCTCTGGACCTATGCTGTTCAGTCAGTCACTAGAGCTCGCCGTGATGACATTGTATCTCTTAAATTAAATGGAATAATTGTATACGATTTCTTTTATTTTCCATCTTATTTTAATATATGTATTCCGTCTGTAATAAAAACCGATCGACCTACATTAACATGAAAAAAAAAGTTAATTTATTTACAATGAATTCTGAATTTGTGCCAATTAAATTTACCAAAAACGTATTCATGCCATATCGATATTTGTTCACTTTATGTATTTCAATGTTGGTTCGGGCTGTTTAAAAGTACAGTCGGCAAAAAAATTGGTGCGTCACCCCTGAGTTGGAGTTTAGTTGTACGATATGAAACAATAAGAACTGTTTTCGTCTGCAACTGCATGTAATGAACTGTAACTGTACTAATATTCACATATACATATTTATTTAAGAATAATACATAACATGGTTGTCGATGGTCCAACACTAGGCATTGCCTGTCATGTGGGACCCATCACTTACTCACTTACAAAACTTTTAATTACTAACATTACAACTATAAACTTTTTTTTATATAGGTATATATTCTGAGTTTATTCGGTATAACCAATTTGAATGAACTGACGCGACTTACAATTGCGGTAATTTTTATTGGTTTAGTCTATCGCTTGGGAAATTCAAATTGATAATCAAAAACAATCAAAATTTGCATAATAGTAATTTGCAACTTATGCATAATCAGAACCTACAGAGATTTCGGAAAGGCATATAACGAGAAGAAATCACAAGAAACTCGCCAATCATAACCTATATAACATAATGTTAGTAGCTACTAATATAAGATTCTTGAGCAAAGCTTGTCAAAGACGATAAACCGTTTCCTTGGTCGATTGTACTTAGATATAAATATAAAGCCATTTAATAATTTATACAATCTTCGCGGTGAGTATGTATGGTATATAGGCAACACTCACCTCCACCATGCCGGCTTCTTAAAGCTAGTGTGTACTACTGCATTTATTTACATTAAAAGCAGTATAATTTTAACTAAACCATAAGTTATTTCAACGGTACAAATATTCAGTTATTTTGGTATACTAATGTGAGAACCCATTTCGAGAGTTCTTTCAACTTCCTGTAGATTTTTTTCTTAGTAGGTACACCGAGATTGTTAATCGAAATTAAACCGGGTCTTTTATTGGTAACGACCTTTTTAAAATTAATAACTGCTTTAACGTAACTACGTAATTTATTGACTTCGCAATCTATTTATAGACGCTATTAAACTCACAAGGATTGGCAGAGATCCTTTTTTTTTTTTTACTGTCACTTGCATGGTTTTACAGATAATTCCAATACACCATGCAAGGAGGAGTCAAATTACAAAATAGAATAGTATTAATAATAAAATGTCAAGTGTAAAAATAATAATAATAACCAATCAATGTCAACAGCTAAACAGAAGCAGTCTCAATAATAATAATAATAATTCACTTTCTATAATATATTGACCTTCTCGCAGAAGGCCAAACATGCATTACTTATTGCACTGAGTTTGTCGGCAAAAATATCCAGATGCGGTGCCATGTCCAGGAGAGTCCACAGCACACGAGAAGCACTATTCAGCGGAGAGAAGCGATGTGCTGCAGTGCGAGTGGCCATAAATGTAAAACTAGTAGACATTGGGCATACGTAACAATAAACATGCTCTGAGTGTATTGAGCTCTGAGAACCTGAGATATTCGCATACTCTTTTCATCATTAATGGTACACCATCAGCCTCTTCAGGCTATGTCTTATGTTTATATACCCGTAAATAATTTAGAAAAAAATAAAATAAATAGAAGACAAAATAGACGATTTACTTTTTTTTTCTGAATATTCTGTTTTTTTTTTGTTGTTAATTATTTTATATACAGGTTATGATTGACGAGTTTCTTGTAATCTTCTTGTCGTCATACGCCTTTCCGAAGCCATTGTAGAGTCTAACGATGAGCAAGCGCACGCCTTTAGTGCCTACGCTAATAAACGATTTTCATTTCATTTCAATACTTTGTAAGTAATAAGGTATAGTCTGAAACATAATATTTAATAGACTAAAATGCCTCTAATAGGGTGACAAATCCAACGGTTTGACAGTCCATGGTTTGACAGTCCATGGGCGAGGTCTTTAAGAACAATAGGTCATTGTCAGTTGTTCCCATGTACGGAGGTAAATGTTTCCTTGTCCAAAAGTACTGTTAAATGCTAAAGTCGCAAACTATTATGACACAATGAAATGTATATGTGACATCAGTCATTATAAGCCTGACTATTGCTCTCAAAACATCTAACATATATAATAAGAAATAATATAAAAATTCAATTCAATTTCCTGTTTTGAAATATGTTTGTTATAATGCTATAAATCTATACTAATATTACAAGGAGGAAATATTTTGTATGTTTGTAACGAATTGGCTCATTTGAATGCTATTTTATCACTGATCAATATAGGCTATATAAATTATAGGAGAAAATAAGGATTCTTACTAAAACGACAATAATGTAACCCAAGGTTGTTTTTAAAATTGCCATAAAAGACAGGCGTCGTTGAAATATGAAACATTATTAACACTAGATTTACCAGCTTAAATATACCTATTTCTACCAAAACCAAAAAAGTATATATTTGTTACAAATATATATATAAAACAATATAAAATTCATAAAACTAATTATTCTGTTATAAATTAAAGAAGATTAGAAGAATTAAAGAAAATGTTACACGCAGTAGGAATTTTAATTTGATTCTTGCAAGACTAATCATTTTGACTGGTCTGGTAAATCTAGTGTTAAACTTTATAGTACTTTATATCTTCAATACGACGCGAACAAAGTCCAGGGCAACAGCTAGTATCTTATAAATAATACAAATGCTAAAATAATAATAAATAAAACAAATGAACACAAAAGTAATAATAAATAATATTTAAAAATAAACACACTTGAGTCGATGACAGTCCACGTGGAAAGGTTAATTCAGAGAAACGTATTACCAGTGCGTTAGGTGCTGCATTGTATTGTTATACCATTGACTTTAAACTTAATATGAAATATAACACGCCATTGTTATATTTTTATTTATAACTAAAAGGTAATATTTACTGTTTTTGAAATATTTAACCCATGAAGTGACCTAGTCGCGTTCAATAAAGCTGTGGGCTTATCACGAATTTAGTCTGGCTTTCGAATCGAGCTGTGTTTTTACTAACGACAATGAGCACCAGCAATCTATCAACTGAACGAAAGATCGAGACGTTCGAAAATTAACAAAAAGTATCTAAAATATTGTATTTAGTTCCAAATCCGCACGCGGTGGCGCTGCTCAAATTTTCATATAAATCGCTTGAAGCGAACTTGGTTCGAAAGCCAGACTAAAATTCGTCATAAGCCCACTGATCGAAACAACTAGTTCTATGAATGAGAAATGAATATAATATGAAGTTTAAAACAGTGGTTCCCAAAGTTAAGCGGACACTAAGAGTTCTAAGAAAAATTTCCAATATTAGGACTAACCTCTGTCCCTGTCTTGGCCGTCTTAGAAAAACGGGGGTAGCTATTCAAATTGATAAAGCTCAGAGATTCCTTAGTAGCGAGCCGCGGAACTACCTAATGCCTTCAAAATTTGTTCAAATTGGAATAAAAATACAACCAATATGAATGAAGAATAGCCAGTTCTATAAACATATACATATATATAACATTTTAGGACCCACACTCAACATTCGTTCTCCATACTTTGGGAATTTCTGGTTTGGAATAATAAACGAATTATGCTTTATCTAACACTAGCTTTTGCCAGCGACTTCGCTCGCGTTAAGAAGTATTATTATTAATTAGGTTTAGTTTGTGTGGCTTTACTTTTGTTTAACGTGTGTTAAGTAGTTATCACCATTCCTGTCGTGGGTCATAATTGAAAACTTGCTCCAGTTATTAACCACATATCTGTAAATTTTTAATTTCAGTTCAATCAGTCGAAAATCTAATAAGATTTATACAAACTTTCATCCCCTATTTTATCCCCTTGGGGGTAGAATTGATCAAAATCCTTTCTTAGCGGATGCCTACGTCATAACATCTACCTGCATGCCAAAGTTCAGCCCGATCCGTCCAGTGGTTTGGGCTGTGCGTTGATAGATCACTAAGTCAGTCACCTTTGAGTTTTATATATATAGATAGTACTCGTACAATACAAGTATAACAATAGGAGAGAAGAGGAGTGGAGAGGAGAGGAGTATAGTGGAATCAGTCGCCTAGATCTACTATAAAATACAAACAAGTGTCATTTGTTTTCTTTATTATAATTTTTATACATACCGCCAACCCTTGAGTCATAATAATTCCCACAAGACATCGTTTTAATATCACTATATGACCGCTAGATATGATCACTTCAAAGCGTAATTAGTGGAGTCATCTGCGCATCGCACAAAACGCTTCACATAGACTTATAAACTTACAGAGTTGACTATAAAAATATTAAATGGAGATACATGTGACCGTCACACGTGATACGCGTATAGGAGGTTAATCTTTATACCCTTTTAAACAAATAAGTATTAAAATTATTTTGTCTCTTTCTATTGAATTAAAAATAATGTACGATTGAAAGAAACAAAACATAATGTAACTTAAAATAAAGAGTGTTTTAAAACTAATTAACACTAGAACTACGAGCCGGTCAAAATGACCGGATGACTTGTGCGTGCAAAGTATTAAATATAATTCAATAAAATTGATTGTAAATAATAGAATCGTTTACAAAAAATAACGAGTAGGGTTAATAAAAAACTTGTGAAGAATTTTCGAAACCGGTCATATTGACTGGTTAGTAGTTCTAGTGTTAAAATTTTGATTTGACTAAATTGGCGAGTCTAATATTTTTAGGCTATATCAGACACCTAGCTTTACTGTGACCACGTATAGTAAAGCTAGACAGTCTAGACACTTAGTGCACCCGGTGTAAGCTGACTAATGACCTAGGAAGCAATAAGATAACCATCTAGTTACTATAAGCGCTATAATGTGCTAATAGGAAGGGAATTTTATAAGTGTTTTTTTAAAATTAATTTACCGTTTTTATACTTGCTATTTACTCCTAAAATTCTGTATAAAATCTGTTTTTTGTTTGCATGTAAACCTCATTAGTTACTATGTAGATTTTTAATTAGGTTTTCACCAATAGATGGCGTGTTCATGCACATTACGAGTTTTCATATTAAACACATTTCTTATTAAGTATTTAAATACTACGTAACTTGCAAAAAAATTATATGAATTAATTGAACTTTGACGATGGTTGTAACTAGGAATACGTTTCAAAGTAAGAAAGAAATTAACGGGAACAGTGAAAGCTAGTACAAAATTTCAATTATTTCAAATTAGTTTATTACTTTTGCGTTTTGTGATTTTTAAGTTACAAATTTTCCCAGGGAATTTTTTCAATAATATAAGAAGAAAAAATATTAAAACAACACAACAAAGCACTTACTGCCTAAAACAGTGACAGATAAAAACACTTCGTATCAGTTCAATTAATCTTAATGAATTAATTTCATTAATATTATCTCGAGCAGGCGACTTGGGAGATGAAATCTGTGAAAAGCGTGGTAAGTCTTTTTTTTTTGAACTAGTTATAATGTCAACAATCGTTTGGTTTTTTAAAGTCAGAACTGTGGATATTGTTTTTATATATTTTGGAAACTAATTAATACTGTATAGTGTATCCTTTACGATTCGAGTTCAATTCCCGGTATTAACACTAGATTTACCAGCTTAAATATACCTATTTCTACCAAAGCCAAAAAAGTATATATTTGTTACAAATATATATAAAATAATATAAAGTTCATAAAACTAATTCTTCTGTTATAGATTAAAGAAGAATTAAAGAAAATGTTACATGCAGTAGGAATTGTAATTTGATCTTGCAAGACCAGTCATTTTGACCGGTCTGGTAAATCTAGTGTTCACAAAAACATATGTTTGTTAGTAGAGTTAATATGTATTTTTTTATTATTATATAAATTAAAAATCTTTGTCTTTTGTTATCGTTTCCTTAAAGTAATCGTTATTATTTAATTAATTAATAATTTAATTAATTTTTTTATTTTTATTTATTATCATCTGTGATCGTCGGTTTTGATGATACAACAAGCCAAAACCAAGAAAATTTAGGTTTTAAACAACATTATACAGAAAAACAGTACATAGGTATACAATTTAAAAAAAAAGTTCTAATACTTCCCAATACATATACCTAAGCATAGAATGTCTTGCCTGTCCTGTCTGCATCAGGACTCTACACAAACACAGTTCTTAAGAAGTCATTATTACACTTCTGCAGCACCCATAGCAGTGATGTGTGACCGTTATAAGCTAATTTCGCCTCGGGCTAGTGACCACGTGCCGCGTTCTAAGTGCGGCTTTCCAGATGCGAAGAGATATTATTATAAATCAATTTGTATGTACCAGGTTTTTATGTCAAAATAAAAACTATAGAACTAATTTAAAAGTATAGAAAGAACAGTTAGTCGCATAAAGTGTTTTAAATTATCGCGAATAAACTCACATAGCTATATGTAGGTAAATAAAATATGACGTCATAGCAAATAAGTAAGAGCCTTTATATATTTCTGTTTAGTAATTATTTTATATATTGGGTGATTCACTTGAACGTTTTAAACTTGTTATTAAGTATTGTTAGTAGATACTTGTAGCCATATTTTCAAAATATGTTGTATATTTATTAAATCCTGAAATTAATTAGTAATACGATGGTCACCCTATGACATAAAGTTGATGAATGAAAACGGTGTAAGAAACCTTTTGAGCTCTACTATTTGTTCAAATGAATCACATAACGTGAATATATATCTAGTTAGTATATAAATATGACTGAAAAATAATATATACATACATTCAGTGGAACCTCGCATAACGAGCGATGTGTTTAGGGGAATCCCCTAATCGTGTGATAGAACTTTCCGTGCGTTAGCTAGTTAAGATTGTTTCGCATTACGAGTAAGACTCCGGAACGAATTACTCGTTATGCGAGATTCGACTGTAATGTAAAATAATTTTAAAAAAATTAGACCTGATTTCACAAAATTTTGTTATTTTGTAAGATATGCGCGTAGATGTATATAATTAAAAAAAACACCAAATTCATCAAAACAGCAAACTGAGGACTACCCTCAATATATTATAATCTCTTTTCATTTGTTTTAATAAATCAAATCAATAATCTTTAACGATTAGTAAAAATATAAACATCACGATTAAATTTTATTATATTTGCTAGTAGGAAGAAAGAATTGTGTAGACACCTAACTATAAATTATCTTAATTCTGTTTAATTCTACAATTATTTCACTAAATTACATTTCAAAGTATTTCTTAAGTAATAAGATACGCAGCTTTTTATCGAGCAAATAAACTGGCTGACGTTGTACACTTCGACATCTAATAGACGGGACAACTACAGATGTCAATATACTAATTTTTTTAAAAAAATGTAATAAAATCATAGACTAATTCTTTCTGTTTCTAGTTGGAGGAATTACACTAAGAATATTTAAATAGAAAGTATTGAAATCACGTTTAAAGTTTTAAGTTTAGTTTAAGACCACATACATTCTTGATGAAGAGATACACCAAAGAAGTAAGAGAGTAGTTAGTGAAAAATCCACTTTTAACAAAGTATTTAATTAAAAATTTGGAATTATAATTATGTAGCCCAGCCATTCTCAAAGTGGTGTTCCGCGGAACCCTAGGGCTAAAATACTGCAAAAAAATACCTACCAAAGGGAGATTATAAGGTTACATCTAAATTTTCCAACTAAATATTACGTAATATTACATTGTAATATGATTATTCATAAATACATATAAATCAGTTTTTTATAATTATATTAAGGCTTTTTCCTTCGCCAAAAAAGTTTGAGAACCGCTGACGTAGCGAATAACATAATAACGTAAAAACTCAGTGCTGAGTAATTAAAATTGTCATCAACACTTGTCCCAAAAACAGCGGCACAGTTGACATAACTCCGCGTCCCCTGACCGGTTCGCATGTTAGTTAAAAATAATCGAGGCCGACGTCACAATCACCTGCGACTCTTCATTAAGTTGCTATGTTCAACTCCTATCTTAAACACTGTTTACTAGCAACTATGATCTAATAGCAAAATAATTCTTAAGGAAAAAGTAACTTTCTTGATGTTTGCGTTGAAACTACACCACATCGTAACATAGTCGATTTGTATTTTCCATTTATCCAAGCTTCAAAATATTATTCTTCATCTCATGAAAAAAATAACATTTTCTCTATAGTTTCTGAGATACTCAATACAACAACGAAGAATCTACACAAACAAACTATGCACAATAATAACTTTAAATCGTTTTTCTGTAAGATTGTAATTTTGTAGTTCCTATCATATTAAATGAAATGAAATGAATAATATAATATTATAGTATTGTTGGTTTCACCCACTAGATGGCGCTGCAAAGCTACCATTCTCTGTAAGATCGAAGATAACTACTAACTTTTGCTGCTTCTTAAAAAATTAACTCGCACTTATATACTAAAAAAAGTTATTTGATTACTTTAGCCTATATATTTAATTAAACGTGGCAATATATAGAATTATGTTCAGTTGGATGACGTAATCAAAACACTGCATTGCCATTGGCTATAAAAAGCGATAACGGCTTTGCATTTCGAACAGGGGTATGCGAAAACCGTTATTTAATAATAAATTGTTTGATTACTATTTTATTATTATATTGATGCGTTTTATTATGTATTTATTTATTATTTTACTACTATGAAGATAAAAATTGTTATACATATGTTAAAAATAATAATTTAATAAGGTTTTTCTTAAATATAATTAATATTTATTACTAAAAACATTGGTGAGAAAAAAGAAGCCAAACAAAGTAAAATTATAAACTTTCCAAACATTAGCAATTAAAAAAATATTAGTTGTAACATTCAGCAATATAGCGCCACGAAAATTGAAAGGAACAAAGGCAAATTATGAGATTTATAATTATAGACTTGCAACATTATTCAACTCAACTTTCGAGATGTTAAACCAAACAATGTCTGCATTAAAATGTCACATCTACAACTAAATTCCATCTAACTAGATATTTTAAAAAAAGAACAGCCGCCATTTTGAATTCTCACAACCAATGAGAATTATTGTTCTTCATTTTTATCACGAAATCTTTAATTTCAAATATGGAACGAAAGCATCGAGTGTCACACTGTTTTGTACTACATTCAATTTCCGCGAATCATTCTCGCTTAAAACACATTCCAATGCTTGTTTTAAATATGAAATCTAACATTTATTACGTATCAAGGCAACGATGCAATTCGTTAAATTAATTCGTATTTGAGTATAAACCAATGCGTGTTATGTATTTAGAAAAGTATTTTATTATGAGTTGAAGCGTCAATGTATGACGTGCAAATCGGAAATGCTGTTTAGAGATTTTATTGGTGATCTTAGTACAGGGTTCGCATGATGTTTGAGGGAATGCGGAATTCATTGAGAGAAAATACGTTGATAGAGAGATATCGATAATAATGCGTTCTAAGTATAAATATTAAATACATAAAATCCTGTTATTATGAATATGTGAGATGAACGTAAATAAATATTACCTTTTCTCATGACGCGGTTGTTCCTAACAGCATGTGTTATGAAAATCTCCCGCAAACCGCATGCGGTAATTAAAGACTCGTTTACTGCCACAATATTGATGCTTACCTGAAACAAAAATAATAACATGAATTATAAAGAGTAACTTTAATGTAACGACCCTCAATATAACGATTTCCTCGATTTAACGAATTTTCCAAAATTCCATAGAACTGCGCATAAGAGCTAACGCAAAATATACCTTTAGATTACAAAAACTTTTTTATAACGAATTTTCAATCTTTACAAAATATAAAAAGAAAGTATTATTTACCTCTATTTAACGAATTCGTTCGCTATAACAGGGAAAGCAGATTACCTACGTAAAGCTGAGATTAATAATATTTTTAACCTTGTTAAAACGAATCGTAGACCAACCTAACCTCTGTATAACAAATTACTTGATATAACGAATTATTTTCTGATTCCCTTCAGTATCGTTGCACTGTATATAAAAAAAAGTATATTTTGTATAAAATATTAATACATAGCTTAAAACGTAAGCTTAAAAATATAGCTTAAGTCCCGCATACTCCATTAAAACAATGACAGATGTTCGCGCTAATTCTGTTTGTTTGGTTTTTGCTTTTATAAACCACGCACATTCCTCTCCTTCCCGCACCCCGCTCCCAACCGCTAGTCGCAGCATAAAACGCACGAATAGCGAGTTCTTATTTTCTAACTTCTTCATTATAAATATATTCTGTTTTTTTATTTATTTATTAATAAACTCTACTTAATCTGTTTAAAAACGTGGGTACATTATAAAAAGGGAATAAGTATACCAATCAAAAGTACTAGAGACATAAAAATGATATAAAATTTTTATAAGTACTAATAGCCCTACTGTAGGTTACGAGCTTTTTTATATTATATTTAAAATTTATCACAATTACGCTGGTTGGCCCGGTTTTGGAGTAATAAAATATTTAAAATAAAAGACAATCGACTTAATCGAAAAACCACCCTCAATATAACGTTTACCTCGATTTAACGAATTTTTCGAAGTACCCTAGAACTGCCCGTAAGAGCTAATTCAAAATATACCTTTACTTTAAGACTACATTTGTTAAAAACCTTTTTATAACGAATTTTTAATCTTTGCAAAATATAGAAAAAGAAAGTATTATTTACCTCTATTTAACGAATTCGTTCGCTATAACAGGGAAAGCAGATTAGTATCTACGTAAAGCTGAGATTAATAATTTAAACCTTATTAAAACGAATCGTAGACCAACCTAACCTCTGTATAACAAATTTCTTGATATAACGACTAGCTGTTGCCCGCGGCTTCGCTCCCGTTCAGAAGTATTATTATTAATTAGGTATAGTTTTTGCGGCTTTATTTTTGTTTAGCGTGTGTAAAAACGTCTTCATCACAGTAACTCCAATCTTTAATTTCAGTTCAATCCGTCGAAAATCTAATAAGATTTATACAAACTTTCATCCCCTATTTTATCCCCTTAAGGGTAGAATTGATCAAAATCCTTTCTTAGCGGATGCCTACGTCATAACATCTACCTGCATGCCAAATTTCAGCCCGATCCGTCCAGTGGTTTGGGCTGTGTGTTGATAGATCACTATGTCAGTCAGTCACCTTTGAGTTTTATATATATAGACTAGCTGACCAGGCGAACTTTGTTCCGCCTTAGAAGCAATAAATAAGCAGATTTTACATTTTATTAATTCAATTTTTTATTAGAAAAAACAAATAAATAAAATCAAATATTTAGATTGCACTCTTCTCTTCACTTTGTGATATACGACATCATTACTCCCTCCAAAAAGGAAAGCTCAATATCCAAAACGCGCAAGGGTCGTGAGGAACGACGTAGTGCCTCGTTTAATGCTGCAGATGTTGAGAGTTGAGTTGAGGCTATTCAAGATCCTGCTGTTGAGCGTTAGGAGGCCCAGCTGATTTGTCTCCGTGTCCATTTGATAAATTTTGTTGTGTGATTTGAGTTGATGCACCAGGTTGATAAGTGAACGTGTCCGGTAAAACATGATCATTGACATCACCCCTACCTCGTTTTGATCCACGACTATAATAGGAATAATTCTTCGGCTTCTTGTTGTTACTCAGAGTATCGTTTTTCGTTTCCAAACTGTTATCGTTACGAATGACATCATTATCATCGTTAGTTTCTCTTCGCCTAAGTTGATCAGTGTTTCTGTTTGATTACTCCGTTGTTCATTTCAACTTGATAGGAGTAAGTCTTGGTGCGTTTTGATATAATCCCTGGTTCAGAGCCTTTCCCTATAAATTTGTTAACCCAGACTATGTCTCCAATCGAATATTCTGGTAGAATAGTTTCTTTAACTGATGGCCTGAGTTCCTGGAATAACCTAACTCTGTCAAGATCTTCCTTGACGCTTGATTTAAGAAGATCAAACGTAGTGCGCATTTATCTTCCAAACAACATTTCGCTTAGTTGGTATCATTACCTTAGTTGGCGAATCTTTTTTATTCACTGAATATGTTTGGCTGCTTTCATTGTCGCTAGATTCGCTAGACGTGTTGTGTCGTGCTAGGCGTCTCGTTTATGCATTGCTTTGCCGCTACTAATGCACACTTTTGAGAAGTGGTTGTTCTTCCCGCATAACCTACAGCGTTTGCCTCTGACTGGACATTCTTCTAAATTATCGTGATAGTCTCCTCCGCAGAAGACGCACATTTGATTGTTTCGTAGTTGACGTTTCTTCGATTTCAAAGTATCGTTACTTCTCGTTGTTCGTATAAAATGTTGCATTATTAATAAAATATAAATGCAGTTTTAACATGAAAAAGCTGTTTATTTTCAATCACAATGACATAAGTGACAATTGTATTTTAATTATGCAACAACTTTATGTATCAGTTTATTGTTAATTATAAATTATTAAGACCATTAATCGAAATATAAACTATCCTATATCTCAAGTTAGACCAAATTACACATAAAATGCCAACTTTCATCGAAATCGGTTGACTTGGTGAAGAGTTCACTGGGAACATACATATGACACTGGATTTATATATATTAAGATTATTTTCTGATTCCGTTCAGTATCGTTATATCAAGGTTGCACTGTAATAGCGAATTCTTTTGTATATTATGAAAATTACCTAATTTTACAATCACACTATTATCACGTAATACGTACGTACAAATTAGACGGATCTCTTTCTTACATTTATGTTTAATAAATTTCATTCATACATATTTAATAAATACGTAACAACTTTCTATACATAAATTTAGTTTTAAAGATTGATTATAGCGAAATTTTACAAATTATTATTATAATTATTACATAAGATAATGTCGTGTTGTATATCGAATTAATATATTTGGTAAATTATTTTTGTTTATAATGTATTTTGTCACGTGGTTTTGTCTTTTTTTTATAAAAACATGACGTATGTGAAGAATCTGATGGTTTGGACGTAGGGACTGTCAAATGAATATACATATGTTCCAAATTTAAATTTGTTCGTTTTAAAATTAGGCGTTCCTTTTTTAAATTAAATTAGTATCGTTAGAAAGGTATTTTTATATTTAAATTAAATAAATATTTAAATTATTTTCTAAAAATATTATCGTTATAGGTAATTATATCATCAAAATGCTAGCTGTTGTTTGTACTTGAATGATATAAAATTGTATCAGAAGGCGAAAGCCTGTTATTATGTGAGATTACTCTAAATTACTGCAATGACTCGAGTTTGTTGCGATGACGTTGGTGTTTTTAAACTAAATTTTAGGAGAAAATAATAATAACAATAATATAATTTAAAAATAACTATTTAGGGCTACTGTTCACCGAAAAGTTTCACTGGACAATAATTTACGAAAATAGGGGGGTCTACTCTTCATTAACGATTTTATGTGTTTTCTTGAAACAAATATTTGTAATTAAATTTTTTTAAAGCACTTGGGTCGATACCTAGAATTAATTAGCTGGTTTGAATTCAGGTCTTATTTAAAAAATTCAATTACTATGAATATTTAAATATTTAATATTGCGTGTGAACCTAGCTTTGGAACGATTGCTAAAACATGAACTATGTGTTTTTTTCTTTTTTTAAACAGGATTTATATGTTAAATAGTTACGTTGATACTTGATTGGATTACGGAAGTAATTGTAGGCTCATGTTTAAACTAAATTTCTATGCACACAATAAACTAACGGCATAACGCCTCCCTGGACAGTGAACTTTAAAGATCTTTGACCCACTTTGATAGTTGTCATGAGGTACCCGAGTACTTTCGCTGAGACATGCCAAAATGCAAGCTCATGCCGAGTGAAAAGACATGTAATACCAAAACATGTATTAATAGTTCATTTTCTGCCTTCGTTGTTAAAGAAGTGAAATTTCAAATGTTTGTATAAGTGGGTTTACTGTGTATTTAAGCTTGCGAGAATTCTAAAAAAACAACCTAAATGTATTCTTTGAAATGGTTTAATTAATTTAAAAGACTTTTGCGGCTTACCAACCTAACCACAAGCATTTGTTACGGTCTAGGCGAGATTGTAAAAATTTCAATTTCAAAACGTCAGAATAAAATAATCAAATATATATATTAGGTTAGATAATTAGATCGATCGTAGAAATACAAATTTACATGAATATGCTTTCTAAATACGTATATTTATGATTCCCATGCTGAAATGTTTACCGCACTAATCACATGCTGTTATATACAGTGGGCTTATCACGAATTTTAGTCTGGCTTTCGAACCGAGTTCGCTTCAAGCGATTTGTATGGAAATTTGAGCAGCGCCACCGCGTGCGGATTTGGAACTACAATATTTTAGATACTTTTTGTTAATTTTCGAACGTCTCGATCTTTCATTCATTTGATAGATTGCTTTTGCTCGTTAGTCGTTAGTAAAAATTCATGATCTCGATTGCTAACGGATCCGTTTTACTTGTGACAACTCGATTCGAAATTCTTGATACATTTCGAGACTTCGTTTCCCATATGAAGTCCCATATGGAATCAGCTTGGAAGTAGCCGGGATAACGAGAGGAGTGTGCCCTGTTAATTTGGAGAGAGCACATTCGCCTCCTCAAGCCGGCATAGTGGAGTCGACTGTTGCACGCCGACATCTGTCTGTGGTAACAGTTGCATGGATCGCACTCTAGTTTAACATCAGCCGTAGTGTGGTCATATACTGTCCTAATATATAAAAAATGTAACAAATAATTTTCCAAATGTTTAAATCGTATTTATACAATCTAAGTAGATAACTTTCGATATTGTATTTTAGTCCAAGACATATTTTATCGCTTTTATTTGATATAAATAAAAAGTATGTTTATGAGTATCAAATCAACATGGACTGGTTACATATAAATTTATAGGAATATATATCGCGTATTCACTCTTCGAAAACCAACTTTTTAACACATACCTACGCAATAATATGATGTTGATGCAATCAACGATAGAAGAAATTGTTTGCCAATAACTTACATTCCGTTTCACACAGTCTTATGAAAGTATTCATAAGGTATCAATATTCGCATGTGAATTGGAGCGTTAATTTTAATTCGAGTGAAAAGGGCGTTACTACTCGATCTCGACTACGATCCGATTGTTTCCAGATTAGCAATTTTATTGTCTGAATCACTCACGAATTTTTAATTAAAATACGTGATCGTCAGAATTTGAAATTCGTATTCGAAACTTTAAATTTAAAAAATATACTCGTATAACGGAAGTAAATGAGTCGAAATTTAAATAATCAAAGATATTGCCCATTTATTTTTATATCTACCCTTCATTTTAATTTATTAGAGTAAGTTTTTAAGCATACAATTATGATGTATTAGTAGATATAATATAGATTATAGACATTTTTGTACAATCAAACATGTTAATCCAAATGATAAAAATTGCAAAAAAAAGATATTAGAACAAACTAAAATAAATTGTAACTGACTGTACATATTTAGTGCATGTTCTTACACCCACATGTAAAGTCTAACTTATTGCAATATGAACAAATATTTGATTTATCAATCATAGATTTATGTATAGTTCGCTTTCACTTGATGAATAGTCAGTTATTATTTTCGTTCCATATTTGAATTTTATTATGCTTCGTGATTATTGGTTCGGCACGTCTGACGTACGAATTCGTTTTATTATCATGTTGGTATTTCAATTTTAGATTGTACACGACCCAAAAGGGATAATTCGTAATTTGAAATATATAAAAATATGTCTTTTGAATTTATAGACGAGTTTCTATTTAGTTATATTATATGTTCGGAACAATAAATTTTGATAGCAAAATACCTTCTATACAATTTCTAACAAATAAATTTCCCATAAAATTCTATTTATCCCATGAACCTAGTCACGTACACTATCGGGCACGTTCATAAACTAAACAACAGTTCCGATCCGACTGAAAACTTCAAACATAAGTCGTCGAGTTACAGGCAATAAAAATGTACTCGACATCATGTTCTGAACGTTCTCGAATAACGGAACATGTCGAGTACTAATTCTTGTTTTTGAAACGAAATCGATCTAATACTATTATTGTAACGAATTCTTATTAAGTTTTAATTTATATTTTTTTAGAAAAAACAAGACCAAAAAGTGACGTCTGAGGTTATTTGCGTGGATTTATGTTTGCAGTTTGTTATTATTTTGATTTATTTAATCCGGCATTTCGAAGGCTTTGCAGCCATCAAGAAGTGGTAATTCGCATAAACTAGTTGGATAGTTGGATTGAGAACGGTTATCAACGGTCATATTCCAAATTACTATAAAAATAATATTCTTTATTTAAAACATTTTAATGTTTTTTCTGTTTCTAACTTCGGTATCGGAATAAACTAGAATAGATTGCTTTTTTTTTGATGTAGACTTCCATTCTTAGAGCAGCAATTGATGTTTACCATAATAGGGTCGAAAGATGTATGTATTCCAACTGTTGGGAGTTTTTGTGCAATCTTCATACAAGTATTTCAAACCAATTCTAAATTTATAAACTATAAAAATTTGGTTGTGTATGCATCATGCCATACATTTTGAATTTCGAATTCTAATTTCAAAAGTTCAAATAATGAATACTATTCCCTAAAAGTTGGCAATGTTTTTGTTTTCATTTCAAAGGCAGGCGATGATATTAAAATTATTTAAAGCCATACGATTTAATCAAGCTTTTGCATAAGAATCCACAATAAATTAGAAGACCATAATTGGAAGAGATATCTTAGAATGCATCAGTGTTGCCCGCATAAAGGCATAACACATAATTTACTATTGCAATTATTTCCCTTTTAAATGCCACAACGGCAGATGGGACGTCTTTTTAGCATATAAATTGGACGCGCCATGTTCCTGCGACCATTTTCTATTATATTCAAATTAGAAACGAGTACGTGAGCATCGGCGGTTGCATTCGGTGAATAGTTATTGCAATGTACCAAGCATTTATTATACTATGAACAAACAAACTATTTCCAGTTTCTTTCTATCAGCTGTGGGCTTATCACGAATTTAGTCTGGCTTTCGAATCGAGCTGTCACAAGTAAAACGGATCCGTTAGCAATCGGGATCATGAATTTTTACTAACGACTAATGAGCACCAGCAATCTATCAAATGAACAAAAGATCGAGACGTTCGAAAATTAACAAAGAGTGTCTAAAATATTGTAGTTCCAAATCCGCACGCGGTGGCGCTGCTCAAATTTCCATACAAATCGCTTGAAGCGAACTCGGTTCGAAGGCCAGACTAAAATTCGTAATAAGTGTACAAAGTAGTTAAGTAGTTGTTGCGTGAAAGCGTAACAAACAAACTCACATTTACATTTATAATATTAGAAGAGATAATTATATTTTGACAAGTCCAAGTGTTCCAATAGGAATCAACGCTTGCTTAGCTGACAGCGTAATTTTGAAACTGGATCTAGTTGCGGGTAGTTGATAAAATAAGCAGGTAGTAATTCATTAACCTCTCGCGGGTTAGATTGAAGCTGCTGGAGAGACATGACGTAAGAGAATATAATAGAAACATTAACCTGCAAGTAGTGACGTTATATTTAATTAAAATATTTGTCAAGTCTAAATTTTTTGCTACTATGTAACGATGGAAAGTAAAATCATAAAGCAGTGAAATTGTTCAGGTTCTGCGGCTGGTGCTGTTTTATGACCCATTTTGTGCTGCACATGGTGGCTCTTGAAAGTGGAAAGTTATGCCGAGGACTTCAACCTTTTATTGTTGTTTATAGTGTCAACAGTTAAGAAGGTATCTATTTTACATATAGATTTAATAAAAAAGAATTATTATGCTATCAAATAGAGCCTAAAACTCAAGTCAAGCCAATTGTTTTTTCAATAGTTGAAGCCTCTTTAGAACCTAATACCTATTTCCATTAGTAATCCAATTAGACTAGATTACTATGCCATTAGATTTGTAAGCCATTATAACGAGTCATTTGGAAGAAATATTTATAGATAATTTAAAGTGTTTATTCTTATGTTAGTCCAAGTGTTCTAATTGGAATCTACGGATGATGTAAGACAATAAAAAATAAACCCGTACTTGTTTTTTGTTTGAAAAAAAACAAGTATAACCTTTGAAAGATGTGAGTAGTGATGCTGTATATAGTGCAGAGAAGGAAATAAGATGAAATAATAAAAACAAATAAAAACAATACAGACTATTGGTGACAATAGCTATAGTTATATTAACTTCTGAGCTATTAAGCATCCGTCGCAGGTTACGATTACTCGAAAGGAAATAACGAGTGGTGGCCACAAGTGCGCGTGCGACTTTACTATAGACATATAAAGACAATTAGATTAGACAAAATATAAAAATGTACAATTATGTAGAATATTCATTTAACTTTTTTAAATCACTTCAAATCTTCTATATAAATAAAAGTGAAAGGTCAGTCATTCATCACGAAATCTCGAAAACCGCGTGACGTACAAAGATGAAGGCAGGGAGGTAGTTTATAGTTAGTAGACGTCCGCTAAGAACTGATTTTGCGACAAGGCCAGATTAAGGAGTTGTAAGGGCTCTCGCAGGTTTGTATGAAAGTTCTTTGTTCTTATGCTACAAATTTGAAATTTGGTAGAGAGGTTGTTAGTAGACGTTCGCTGAGTTTAGTTTTTAAGAGAGTTTGTAAGTATTTTATAGTTTATAAGTAGGAGACATTAGCTAAAAAATAATTTAGGATATGACTGTACTAAGTTTATATGAAGTCCTAGGCTTAGAATAGGGGATAGAATATTGATTGTGATTAGGTATGACTACTCGAATGGGCAGCCACGTGAATGTAGGCGTCGTTGAAATATGAAACATCATTAAACTTCATAGTACTTTATATCTTTATTACTAAGCGAACGCAGTCGCTGGCAACAGCTAGTGTTTAATAAATGTAATTAAAACAATTATAATTTACAAGTAAATACTTATATTTTAAAAAAAAAAACTTTGACAATATTAAATATATAGGACATCGCTTAGATTTATTTTTAAATTAAATTTATTATAATGCCAGTTCTATAAAGTTCTTAAGTCTATAATTGAAATAATAAGTTTCGGTCATTACCATTGTTTTAAAAATAGAACTGGATAGCCATTGGTTGCTTACTTTGACACTACCCTCACAATGTATATCTACATATGTGGTATTAAAATCAATCATTGTTTTACACATATGATATGCAAATTCAATTTAAAAGATGCATGAAGTTATATTGCATATTAATTTATTTTCACTAAAAACTCGTCTGTATTTTTATTACGTAATGATCGGAAGTATTGTGATGATTTATACCATATCGCTCTAAGTCACGTTAACAATAGTCTTATAAGATTTATCTAATAAAATTCTTAGTTTTTATGTAATGTACTATGATCTTCGTTTTTTTTTTGAATTTGATATAATTACGTTTCATATTAGGATTAGATATAGCTAGTATTGAAATATAATTTATCGATCAGTATAAGTTATCGATAAATTTCCCCTACGTTTTAAAATGAATTCTTGCCCCTAAAACAAGGAAAAATAGGTCATTAATTTTTTCCGATTCTGGCTATAATGATTGTTAAGCTTTAAAAATTACGGTTTAAATAGAACCAAAATTAACGTGTAGTAAAAAGTATAGGGTTTTTTAAATCAACGCGTTCTGAAATAGATGTTAAGACAAAGTGTGCTCAAACTGATAGCATATGTCCATTATGTCCTTTCGTTGGGCTTGAAAGTGACAATACCACAGCTGGATAGTCAATAACTATAATCGCTTATAAATATATTCTGCATGTAGTTAATTGTTACAACTTGCGTGTACTGAACGCGAAAATTTACAAATGAAGTGATTTTGATTTCGTAACGAAAGTGTTAAGTTTTTTTCAACACGCAATTTAAAGATTATTACGAAAGAGTCATTGTTTTTAAATGTGCATACGACCTTCGATTTGTATGACGATTAATATTAATTAACAATACATTTTAAATTGTAATTTCGGATTTTTAATGGACGCATTGAAACTGGTGTTTAGATAGTAGTTGTACCTACATATGTATTGGAAATATTAGTAATTGAATTGTAGGTAGTTTTTTTTAGTTTTACTTACCTGCCAGCCAGTCAACTTTTAGGACCAATGGAGAAATTATAAAAAAATATATAATGAAAAAAAAACAAAAAAAAAAACGCCACTTTTTCTTATAATAATGAAAATGATGATATGATTGACGAGTTTCTTGTGGTCTTCTTCTAGTCATACGTCTTTCCGAAGCCATTGTAGAGTCTAACGATGAGCAAGCGCACGTCTTTAGTGCCTATGCTAATAAACTATTTTCATTTCATTTCATATAGTGATTTTAAAAAATTGTAATACTTTTTTTTAAATTTATTTATTTACTTTTAGTAATTGGGCTCCAATAGAGCGCTTTTACCCGTCAATATAAATATAAATGAAATAAATTTATTAATTTAATAATTATCAATTTGATTTAGCTGCTGTATACTGGCATTGTCCACTTACATACTAATGTCATAATAATATGTGAATAGTGAAAATGTATTTCATTAATAAAAGTATTACGATTGCCTTTACAGCTACTTTTTGGACATAAAATTAAATTTGAACACATAAAATAACCGTTAGTTTCAATTATGAGCGCGACTGTACAGAAGTGGGTTACTATACCATACACAATGGCTTTAGGTCTGAACTGATATGTCGCCTGAAGTTAGGTTACCATGTTTACAGGGTACACTCTTCTCGTTATACTCGGCAATTTTCAGGCTGATCCTGAAGAATTAATAGGTTACTTCAGTACGGCAGATTGGGTTTGTAACCAGTAACTACTATTAGTCCGGTTACACTTTTTATTAATGCCTAATTTTAATTAACGACGTGTTCTGATAACATAGTCGAGACTAACATTTTCGTATTTTTTTTTTGGTGAAATAGCTTTAAAATATAAAAAAAAAATATGAAAAAAAAAGTAACATTTTCTTAATGGTTTTTGAAATAATCTACACAAATAAACTTGTACACAATAAATACTTTAATTGCTCTATTGTACAATTGCATTTTTATTTAAAATACTTTAAAATGAAACAATTAGTATATTCGAGTTAATCAGATCGTCTCAATATTTCTAACGTTGACTGTACTTACGTATTAGGTATACGCAAGTACAGTCAACGCCTACACTGGATTATGGCGTGATTTTAATTATGGACTAACACTCTCCCTAATATTATAAATGTGAATGTGAGTATGTTTGTTACGTTTTCACGCAACAACTACTTAACTGATCATGAAACTTTGTACACATATTTTTGTAGGTACTAGAAATAACATAGAATACTTTTTATTTAACACTAGAAAGACTGAACTTTAGTATATATGTACCTATATCTAGGTATAACACATATGTATATACCGGAAATGAAGGAAGGGGAGGTAACTACTATTATCAATAACCGCATTTACATGTCGTACAAAAAGTCACAAAATTCTGACATTATATACATAGTTGTTATTCTAATTGAAATCAAAAAGCAGTCAAAATGACTTCTTCGGGCAATCTAGTGTTAAAAAATAATAATTTATTTTTTACTATAGTTTCCAATTGACTATAGTTTAAGTTGTTTGTATTTTTTCTATATTTATTTTTATTTCCGTCTGTCATCTATATATATAAAACTCAAAGGTGACTGACTGACTGACTGACTTAGTGATCTATCAACGCACAGCCCAAACCACTGGACGAATCGGGCTGAAATTTGGCATGCAGGTAGATGTTATGACGTAGGCATCCGCTAAGAAAGGATTTTGATCAATTCCACCCCTAAGGGGATAAAATAGGGGATGAAAGTTTGTATAAATCTTATTAGATTTATTTCGTTCATTATTACGCAGACGTAGTTGCGGGCAACAGCTAGTTTTTATATATACAGAATAAAACTATTTGAATTTTTGAGGTTAGATCATATTGATACTTATTTAATGACTTAGCGGGTAAAAGCTATTATTATATAAAACTTTATAATTATTTATTATTCACTTATTATGACTCTTGTTACGGTTTTAATTTGTTTTGAGTCATGCAACAGAGAGTAGCTACTGGATTTTTATTTGCAATAATTAGTAAGACCAGAATGTATGCGTAAGAGTTGGAAAAGTGTATTTAAAATGGTAACATAGCGTGTCCAGGAATTTTTATTGTTACCAATTATAAAAATTATTAATTTAATTTTTTTTTAAATATATGTCTTGACTTCTCTGGCATTTTAGAATTTAATTATTATTTTAGCATATTGGTTTTTTTTGCGCAAATACTCGACATTGGCAGAATTGTCTTCATTAGACATCTGAGGTCATTAATGAAAAAGAAGAGGATAGAGAAGAAATATATGAAGAATATATAAAGAAGAACATATGTCTATGTTGTACTAAAATTCTAAAAAAACATAATTTTATATGATATTATACCTAAAATATATTTTTTTAAATTCATTTAACATCATGCTTTATAGTATTTAATAATATAATTTAATAAATAAAATAATAAAATATTGATTCAAAATTTTAATAAAAATGACAAATTATAAAACGACCGACAAACGAGCGCGAGGGCAAAAAATTAAAAAGAAAATTACCTAACAGTTTCAAAAGCCGCTATCCATGTAGAAGATGTTCCCGTTAAAATTCCATAAACAACATAATTCACAAGTCAACATAAAAATCGAAATTAACACACAAAAAAACAAAATCCATAAAATTAAGTCCGAAACTTGTCACAATAAAAAACAAAACTAATTCGCGTAACCCGTTATGTTGGTACGACTGGCATGCGCGTGCGCATTCAATCGCGCTGTTACCACTACTGTTTCTTGGCCGTTTTCTACGTACAAACCGTTGAACTTGATTTCAAGTTTATATTGCCTTCTACTATGATACTTGTTTGGTTAATTTTACTGTGTTTCCATATTAAATACATATGTAATACTCTTACCCTAGTTTAGGACATCCTGTACAATGATTATCAAGACATAAACAATACAAATTAGCTAAACTAAATATGTACCATTTTATACAAAAAAATATATCACATTTTTAATATATCAATTTTTTTCGACAGGGAATTGAACCAGACACAACTGTCACTTTATTCAAAGTATATAATTTACAATACTACTTTATATAATTTACAATACTTGCATTATATTATATATATTTTTTTTAAAAGCTAAATCATTATTTATTTACGTTAGTTGCAAGGAGTAATTTACAATCTTCCACTGATAGAACTGCTTAAAGCGTTTCGTATCTCCTTGCAATGAATTTTAATTACTATATGTATTCCAAAAAAGGCTCTCACGGTAAATATGTAAATCGATAATCCCTACTAAAATGTGAATGTGAGTTTGTTTGTTACGTTTTCACGCAACAACTATTTAACCGATCATCATGCAACTTTGTACACATATTTTTTCGAGGTACTAGAAGTAACATAGGATACTTGTTATTCAAAAAAATTTACTTTTTACTATAGTTTCCAACTGACTATAGTTTCAGCTGTTTGGAATCATATTGATTCATTTCTATTGAGATGATCTCTGATACTCTTTTAATTACTTAAATGCGAGCGAAGCCGCGGGTAAAAACTAGTTGTTAATATACTATAATATACTAATACGCTAATGTACTTATAACAAAATGTTCGCACATAACATTGATAATATATTGTATATGAAAAATACATAAAATAATTTGAGATATCATGTATGTATTTTTAATATATAATAATGAGATGGGTCCCACGTGGCAGGCAATGCCTAGTGTGGGACCAGCGAAAACTATATATTAATTAATATTATTCATGAATAGATAAATAAATGAATAAATATAAATAAAATAGTTTAGTTATAATGATATATGGAAAGGTATAGTTAGTTTTAAAACAGCTATATTATATTATTAAACATCATTATTTATTAGCTACGTCATTGACAAATCATAAACATCATATATTTATTGATTTATTTATTTAATACTTTATTTAAACAACCTGTATATAAAAGTGAACAAATAAAACCAAACACATGGCGGCTACTCGAACCTACCCGTAATTGTAAAGTTAAAATATATATATATATATATATTATTTTGTTTTTAATAGTTTATATTAATTTAAGTCATATTGTAATTGTGTACCTAGTATTTAGAAATATAAGACGAATGTGCAGCGCCAAGACAAATCTACACTGGTTTTTGGCGCCAAGACAACAAATTTGTAATAGTTATTTAAAAAATAAACGATTATTATTATTATTATTATTTCACTTACATACAAAAGGCGAAATTAATGTCCCTTTGCATTAGATACCAGTTAATCTTTAGGATCAGCGGAAAGGTTACATTCGGAAGGAATAGGCGCAGGTAAGAAATAGCATAAAAAAAAAATTAAACGAGAAAAAATAAAAATAACTTAATTGGTCTTTCAAGCTGGATTATTTCACTACACCAGCGGTTCTCAAACTTTTTTGGCGAAGTAAAAAGCCTTAATATAAATATAAAACAACTGATTTATAGGTATTTATGAATAATCATATTGCAATGTAATATTACGTAATATTTAGTTGGAATATTTAGATGTAACCTTATAATCTCCCTTTGGTAGGTATTTTTTGCAGTATTTTAGCCCTAGGGTCCCGCGGAACACACTTTGAGAATGGCTGCACTACACTAATTGCCTCTATATGCAAATTATTATCTTATTATTGTAAACAATCAAATTAATGAAATAAAAAATATATACGCCATCTAGTATTCATAACGAAAACTACACTAAAACAACTCTAACATGGAGTAGTGAAAATACTGCTGAAAGTGCTGCGAAGAAAATAACTTTCTTATTTTAGTACAATCGAATACCAGTAGATGGCGCTGACTCTAATTTGTATACTCACATATAGATGGCGCTATTGTTCAAAGCAGAATTGTTGATCAGTTTTCCTATTTTTACTCATTATAAGGGATTTAATATTATTATTATATAATATTATTGACTTTAATTAAGAAAGTTTATGTTATAATTAGAACAGATAAAAAACGAGAGTAATACACAGTCAACAATCAAATGGATACAGATTGGACTTTGGACCGAAAGAAACAATCATTAGAAAGGGATAACTATATTCTTATCATGTCGAAGTTGAGTATGTGTGAAAGGGATACAGATATCTCCTTTATCGTTCACGATACCACGTTTGTTTGTATTTCTATCGCTTATATACCTACAAAAACTGTATCCATTTGAAAATCGTGTACATCGTCTGTCAAAGACAACTGAAGGACTGTACACTGGCTTAACATCAGGCGGAGTGTGGTCATGTTTATTTTACCATACAACTAATAATAGTCCATAATCTAGAAGTGACTTATATTCTTGCAGTTGGCAGCGTTTTTTTATCTAAAGTAAAATCTAGAAAAATAGCTTCTATTTCCGCTGTCGCGCGTCGTCTAATTCGAACGGTCGGAAACAATTGCACTCCGTCGTTTCTTTTTAGAAACCCGTACCTACAAAGAGATATTGAAAACGTGCGCTTTGAGCCAATGTAAAAATAATAAAGGAAATCTGTTAAAAGACGGACAGCGCATTGAAAATTAAAATAAAAATGAAAATAGTTTATTAGTATAGACACTAAAGGCGTGCACTTGCTCATCGTTAGACTCTACAATGGCTTTGGAAAGGCTTATGACGAGAAGACTACAAGAAACTCGTCTAGATTCAGATATTTAGGCACCGCGTGCGGGATGCGGGATATAACTGAAACGCATATATTCTCAGATATATATTTTTAACAGAACCCATGTTTTATCATATTTTTATCCATTCTGTTGGTTTTATAAATTTAATTTGCTATGCTGTAACAGGGTTTCGCATCGACAAATAATTAATTGTTTTTGCTATCTTTTTTTATTATAATATGTCATTTGAATTTTAATTAATGAAAATTAATTTGAATATTATTTAAAAGTAGTTCATATCGGACAAGCAATTTCGCTTATAACCTCTTATTACTGGATAATAAAACTAGAATTATCACATAGAAGAACCGTGAGAAGATATTTTATTTTAGTGATATACAGAGGGTAGTTCTATAAATCCATTGCATTGTACGGGTAATCTGCGTCAGTCGTGAAGTAACTCAATAAATGTGTACACACATCTTCTAATATATAAACATGAATGTTTATCTGTATGTCCTTTATGGAATCGTAAACTATGCATTTGATCATGCGATGATCTTTAGCAAAGTTGTGCATGAGCCCACGAAGCTTTCTGAGTTGGTACGACCAATTTTCGATAGGTGGCGCCACTGTCATTCAATGTATTTCATATATTGCCGTGACAGTTCATGACAGCTCACATGTAGTGTCTTTCTTTCAAATTTATTTTAGCTGGTGGAGTAGCAACTCACGCAGAGTACAGCTAGTTGATTATAAATTAAAAGGGCGTAATTATATAGAAAATCTTACCTGACACAATCATGCGCACAGTCTCTCAATCTGCAAAAGCTGCAGCTGCAAAAGGAATTGCAAGAGCCCAGGTCTGAATCTTCGCACAGACTGACTGAGTCAAATTGCTCTGCTTGCCCCTCGCTGTGGGTTGTGGGAGAGTCACGCCATCTGAAAAGTAGCATATTGTTTCTAAAACAATTAATTTAAGAGACGGGGGTTTACTGTGGGAGCGAGATATCAGAAAGACAACATAAATATATATAAGTCACCGAAACAAGACTTTTTAACTAAATTAACTTTTAAAATGTTAAAAAGTAGTTATAGTGACATAACTACAATAGTTAGACATATGCTATCGCCATATTTTTAGTAGATATTGACATGTTCTTTAATATTGTAGATCATTTTTTTGTTCTATCATCAATAGTTTTCACAACGCATGCGATCAAAGACATTTTATGGAAACTTTTGGCAACCTTGGTTTACATTATAGTAGTTTTAGTAGGGATCCATATTTTTTTCTGTAATTTATATAGCCTATATTGATCAGTGATAATGCAGCATTCAAATGGTGAAAGAATTTTTGAAATCGGTCCAGTAATTTTTGAGTTATATCGTTACAAATATACAAAAATACAAATCTTTCCTCTTTATAATATTACTAGATGCTCTGCTTACCCCAATTGTGAAAGCGAAAGATAATAACTCACCGTCCACTTTTGGAATCCACATGCTCGACCACAATGTTCCAAGTTCTATGTATGAGGTAAAGTAGGAACAGCACTCTGGATGACTCCGCATTGGGTGGCAACTCTCTGTCAATAGTGATGTTATGTTCACGTAAATTTACCGGTAAAATTACAATTTTAATAAAACACTATTATTACAACATTAGATAGATACATTAAACGTGTATTGACATATGACCGGGTTCTTTTTTTAAAAATCTCTAGTGTTGCAAAATGACTGTGTACGTAGGGTAGTTGTAAATTTTTAAATTATCCGACATATAGCAAAAGGTCAGGTTTTATATTCCACTTAGTGTTTGTATTAAAGGTGTTCAGTTACATCACCTATTCAAACATGAATAGTATTTTATTTCTTAGATAGATGGCGCTACTGTTGTTAACGGATATCAGGAGGTTTGGCCGCAATCACGACATATACATTGTAAAACATTAAAATAAACTAATTCAATTTAATTCAAATAAGCATTTGGTTTTATTATCGTCGTAAATTTTACAATTCATTAACATAATAAACCCCCAGCCCATCGATAATATTTTTTTGTGTAAAAAATGAATAGTAACATCTCTACCTTTCAGTCTTCCGGCGCCTCATCGTGGACCACTTCCGGCTCGCAGCACTAGTGCTCAGACCGCTTCCCATGTTTCCGGTGCGTTTGAATTTCGAACTAGGGACTCGTTAGTTGGTCATTTTGATTGCTGACGCCGTAGCTGGCGCTCGTCTTGAACTAAAAATAAAAGTATCATACATAACTACTTTTTGAAATTTTATATTGTACTTGATACTTGAAACTAAAGAAATATATGTGATTTATCCATTTTCTGCCAATAAGAGCCTTATATAATGAGAGAAGTCTAGTTGAACTGATACACATTCGAGTGAAAAAGCCGACATAGCGGTGGCGACTTTTGTCTACAGATATTTGCATGAAGCTCAATATTACTAGCTTTGTAATAAATAAATAAATACTTAATTATAGTAAGGTAGTTTTATATTTTTAAGTTCTAAGTGGATATAGGTATACTTTTATTTAATGGAAGGCTAGTTAAATATTATATTAGGACATTGAATAAGTTCTCGCTGTTTTTTAAAAGATGGCATAGCTGCACTCTGTGCATGGAATTTCGTATGGTAACGCATCAGCTAAGCAGTCCTATATGTAACCTCAAATTCTAGTAGATATAATTCCCCCTCCGATTACCACTTATTTCGGTCGATGGCGCATGGTTTGAGCGAGCAGCGCTTCCATTCTTTCGAAGAAATCGTAAAATGGGTCGAGTCTCCCATTTGAATTTAGACAGTCTTTGAATATTGAAAATCACAAAAATAAATTAAAAAACTACTTCATGGAAAATCTTTGAAACAACCTGTATATAAAAGTGAACAAATAAAACCAAACACATGGCGGCTACTCCAACCTACCCGTAATTGTAAAGTTAAAATATATATATATTTTTTGTTTTTAATAGTTTATATTAATTTAAGTCATATTGTAATTGTGTACCTAGTATTTAGAAATATAAGACGAATGTACAGCGCCAAGACAAATCTACACTGGTTTTTGGCGCCAAAACAAATTTGTAATAGTTATTTAAAAAATAAACGATTATTATTATTCATGGATTGCATCAAAAGATCAATTGTTTTTTCGACAGGGGATTCAATTACTGCCAGAAAGATGGGCGAAAGTGGTCTGTAACAATACTTTGAGTAAAGTGATTGTAAGCCTTATATTTTAAATATATTTTTTTTTAACAAAAAAAAACAGCGAGAACTTATTCAAGGTCCTAATAAGATGTGGTCAAAATTCACTCGAAGGTTAGGATGCTTTTGTTTTAAATACGTATAATAGGTAAATATAAAATGTGTATGCAATGGTAGTAACTTATCTGCGGAATAGCTGGGACATGGAACTTTTATTAAAAATACTCAACTGTATTATTGTCATTGAGTAAATAAATACACGGATAGGACACAGATTTTTATATAGTACTAGCTTTTACCCGCGGTTTCGCTCGCATTTAAGTCATTAAATAAGTATCAGAGATCATTTCAATAGAATAACTATATTTTCTTGCTTGGCTGGGATTATTAATTTTTCAAAATTACTATATATACAATGATGTTTCAAAAACTTAAAAAAAAAGTTAATTAAAGGAGTCCTATGTTACTTCTAGTACCTCCAAAAATATGTGTACAAAGTTTCATGATGATCGATTTAATAGTTGTTGCGTGAAAACGTAACAAACAAACTCACATTCACATTTATAATATTAGTAGGGATTGCCTCAGTACATAATATACCTATATTTTTTTATTAAAAATAACTATTAAAAAATTATCAATGGAAACATGATTGATTCGTCAAAAAAAAATTTGTTAAGAAATAAATTTTTATTTAAATGACATGTCTAGTCTGTTTTCTTAGTAATCTTTGTTCCTGGAACCGAAGTAGCTATATTTACAACCAAGATTGCCTTGTAATACATACGAATTTATCTTCAAAGGATGCTCTACTACTGAAATAATGTGGATTTTTATTACACTTTTGTATTGTATAGTCCGATTAATTCACTTCCCTCAAATATAGTCGACCAACATATATTGACTTAGTAGATTATATATTTAATTTAGTTATATTTTTATGTAGGTACTAAAATATCATCCTAATGCATTACAATCATATGCTACTAACTATGTTTTTCATAAAACAATTGGTTTTTTTTTATTGATACCCCAGCATATGACCACACTCCGCCTGATGTTAAGCTACAGTGCGGTCCACAGACAGATGTCCGCGTGCAACAGTCGACTCCACTATGCCGGCTTGAGGAGACGAATGTGCTCTGTCCAAATTGACAGGGCACACTCCTCTCGTTATCCCGGTTACTTCCAAGCTGATCCCGAAACGCGACTAGGTCACTTCACGGGTGTTCCGCTTGAAAGTGGTGGTACTTGCCCAGAACGGCATACTGGGCTAATGCCATCATCAGTCTGCCTACCATTCTAAATTACTTTTATTAAATTACTTTATTGGAAGAAATTACTTTTAGTGATAAATAAGATCGCCAATTGTTCTAAGATTGTGTTCTGTTTGTACTAAATTGTTATAACTACTTTTAAATCAATAAAAATATTATTATTATTATTATATCACGGTTCCAAGGAAGCCGACTGACTATAATGTACAGAACCGCATTAATTTTGCGGCAAACTCGAAAAATAAAAGATATTATTTTAGCCAAAGTATACGAATAAATTACACAGATTTTTCTCGGTAACGTTTTAAAGTTTTATTATAATTCTTTTGTTTTTTTTTTCTTTATACAGACAGTCCTCGTTTCGTTTTACGTCGTGGAAATGTGTCTCGTTTTACGTCACTATTGTCTGGTACCTAACATGATGTAAAACAGAGAAGTGCCTCTATTTATTTTCTACCAACACCTAGTAATGTAAATAGTAGTAGAAGCATTCATACATCGAATGGATGTATTCGTTTAAAATAAACGCCTGAATATTCATTATTGGCATTATTTTCTCATTCGATATGTGAGCTCAATCCGCTTCATTTTTATTTCAGGCGTTTCGCAAAACAAAATGATTTCTGTGGGCTTATCACGAATTTAGTCTAGCTTTCGAATCGAGCTGTCACAAGTAAAACGGATCCGTTAGCAATCGGGATCATGAATTTTTACTAAGGACTAACGAGCACCAGCAATCTATCAAATGAACGAAAGATCGAGACGTTCGAAAATTAACTAAAATATTGTAGTTCCAAATCCGCACGCGGTGGCGCTGCTCAAATTTCCACACAAATCGTAGTTTAATTTGACGCTACGTTCACACTTGTCTGCTGTCGGGTCCGGATTTTGAAGTTTGATTTTGAGTGTGAACGTAGCCTTAAGGTTGACATTGTGTAAAATATATGATACTACTAACATTACTTTAAGATCCATATTTATGTCAAATAAATGAATTTGAATTTAATTTTTTAATGGAATATTGTAACTTTGTATTCTATTTGAAAGACCGTAACATTAAACTAAAATTTCGAGTATCATCTGTGGAAATAACTAATGTAATTAATTTAGTATATATATTTATATTGAATAGGAGTATTTTAACACTAGATTTACCAGACCAGTCAAAATGACTGGTCTTGCAAGATCAAATTAAAATTCCTACTGCATGTAACATTTTCTTTAATTCTTCTAATCTTCTTTAATTTATAACAGAAGAATTAGTTTTATGAATTTTATATTATTTTATATATATTTGTAACAAATATATACTTTTTTTGGTTTTGGTAGAAATAGGTATATGTATTTAAGTTGGTAAATCTAGTGTTAAGAATCAGGCCACGTATACACGTATAATACGTGACGGATTCCTTCACATCTAACGATACGTCACGGAAGATACGTGTATATGTGTTCCAACCTTAATGAGTGGAGTCAGCGACGACCTAGTTTTCAACTTGATGTTCCTTAACCTCGTCTTACCAGTTAAGCATAGCGGAGACGAAAGAAGTAGCAGTATAAACATTGAATGCGATTATCTAAAAATAAATTCTAGATAACAGTTACAGATGATTGGAGCCACTGGATAGATTACTTAACCCATTACTTCCCAAGCGTCGAAAACATTGGAATTTTTTGGTGAAATCTTTCAATTAAGTTCATAATACGTTAAGAAAAAATAATATGACAAAAAAAAAATTAAAAAAATTCTTTAACGCTGAGTCAGCCTGTCCTATAACATATGAAAATGGGCATAAAAATTATATTTTGTTTTTATTTTTTATATTATATATATTTGGTAGAAGCCTATGAATTAGTTTTATGTACTTTGACGTTGGTTATTGTCTTCTTTTTACAGTATATATAGGCAACAAACTTGATCAATTTGAAAAAAATTTTCTCAGTTACGAATTTCATCAGAAACAATAAAAAATAAAACTCTTAATAGGTTTAAAAAACATTGAATATTGTGTCCTAAAAATAGGACAGTGCGAAGTAATGGGTTAATTACCCGTACCGCATAAAGTCGTTTGTATGAGGCAGGCTTTCTAACGAGTTAGTCTACCTAGATTATTTCTGAAGTACCTATAGTTGTAACAGCTTTCACTTGAAAAACATGTCTTTATCATATAAGCATTCCCTTTTATGCACTATTGTATATCTTTACGACTATTTTTGAATAGAGTGTAGACAGAGTCATATATATATATATATATATGTGTGCTATTAACGAACCTATTGTTTTTATATTGAACTAGCTTTTACCCGCGGCTTCGTTCGCATTTAAGTCATTAAATAAGTATCAGAGATCATTTCAATAGAAATGAATCAATATAGTCTAACCTCAAAAATTCAAATAGTTATAAAAATGACAGACGAAAATAAATATAGAAAAATTCCAAACAGCTGAAACTATAGTCAATTGGAAACTATAGTAAAAAATAATTATTATTTTTTAATAAAAAGTATCCTATTTTACTTGTAGTACCTCCAAAAATATGTGTACAAAGTTTCATGATGATCGGTTAAGTAGTTGTTGCATGAATACGTAACAAACAAACTCACATTCACATTTATAATATTAGGAGGATTGTATATCTTTACGACTATTTTTGAATAGAGTGTAGACAAAGTCATATACATGTGTTGTTAATAACGAACCTACCGTTTTTATGATGAACTATAAATAAATTTTTAATGAATACCTACAAAGTATCACTGCCACTAAGCCTTTTTTTTACTCGAACTAATATAGATAGATATAATATATTGGCCTGTTTAACTCCAAGCCACCAATGAGGGTGCAGCGTGGTAGGTAAAAGTGTATTTTTTCGTCAAATACCCACACCATATATGGTAAGACATAGAAGTATAGACAAAGTATACTTAAAGATATATAAAGGATTATAAATTGGTTTAATTAGGTTTCTCAAATCTGCCTTGTGTACTTCGACATAGCGGCTAGTACAGTCAAGACGCCTTCTGCTTGTTTTTTAATAGTATTATAACTTATATTGAAGTAGACTGTTATATAAAAATGGAGTAAATTACGTAATATTATAAAAATGTTTAAAAAAGCATTTCAATATAGTTTAGTTCTGTCTGACTGAAAACTTAATGAAACGTCACAATAAAACAAAAAAAAAACAATTTCAACAAATGGCTGTTTTGTTTGCAAAGCCAAATTGTTTTAGAATGAAACAAAAGGAAGAAGAGTGAAAATTGTGTGACGTCACTGGTGAAGTGTCTGCTCTGCATTGATTTTCATTAAAGTTTAAAGAATTACGGACATTCAGACATCGTAGATTGATTACCAGAACGCTTTTTTACTAAAGAATAATATAGACATTTTTATTTATTTATTTATTTATTATTCAGGAATAATAACAAATATGCATTTCGATGGCCCCTCACTAGGCAATGCCTGTCACGTGGGACTCAAATATATATTTATGATTTTTTTTTTTTTGTATATTTAATGTGTTTTAAATGATTGCTTTAAATGAATTAAAAATTAAAATTTAAGTGTAATATCAATTCCAAGTCTAGCTGTAGAGCCCCGTTTGTGGACCCAATAAATAAATAAACTAATAATATGTAAGAAATCACAAAGAAAAATAAATTTTGTTTTTACATAGAAGTCTTATCCATATAATTTGTGAACAGGTTGTAAAATAAATTTGTTAAGATTTCGTCTCCAGTAAAATTGCACTCAGCGTTGCATTTTTAGCAATAGCACCGTTCATTGCATTTTATTTTTAACGTGAATCCATTTGTGTTATTGTTCTTTGTTCCTTCTTACATTGTTTCAGTACATTTGGCTACATTTTAAATTGACGTTGTTTTTGTAAACTATAGTAAAAAATAATTTACTTTTTTTTAAATAAAAAGTAGTCTATGTTACTTCTAGTACCTCCAAAAATATGTGTACAAAGTTTGATGATGATCGGTTAAGTAGTTGTTGCGTGAAAACGTAACAAAGAAGCTCACATTGACATTTATAATATTAGTAGGGATACAACTAGACCTAAATATACCAAAATAACTAGACCAGTTGGTGCTTACCCTAATTCAAAGCAAAGGCCATGAGGTATGTAATGATAACGACTTTCACAATATGTATCACGTTTCCTCTCGCACATGTAAATTATTTACATGCATTTAACATACGCTTAGTAAATGGCCTTCATTACAAACTGCACTAAACATCATACATTATACACTTGTTAAAGATCCACTTCGTTCCACACAAAGCAAGCAACTTCAAATCCCTACCCACTCCTCCAGTCTTTACGCAGATTCCTTTACTGTGGCTGCTGCTCGCCAGTGGAACAGACAGGCCGCCACCATAAACAGTTTTAAAAACAATCTCCATAAGCACTTCCTACATAAACAGAATAACAAGATCCTCTGACATAATTATTTAGTATATTTATATTGTCATATTATATTTATTGGTGTAATTATTTATTAATAATCAAAATTATTTGTGTATTATTTTGTATTTATTCTATTATTTTACTTTTCTGTACTATTAACATCACCGCTCACATCTCCCAAAGGTTAACTGGCAGAAAATGCCTTAAGGCATTAAGTTCGCCTTTTGTAATTTTTTAGTACAATAAAGAATTTATTATTATTCTTAATTAACAATAAAAAAAATAGTTTATTAATAGATAATTTTTGTACATAAAATATCAAGGGCCCCTGAACTAGAATGAACATGATGAAGAAAGAAAATGGAGATAGAAATATATAATATATAAAAACTGATAGAAAACAATATATATAAATACATACCCACACATAAATACCAGAATATATACAATTATCAGAATAAATACACTTATCAAACAGAACATTCACAAATCTATTCACTTCCAAAATTCCCTATAAACTGCTCAGTCTGATTGTAGGACCATCCAGACAGATGATCATACAATCTTGACTTAGCCTCCACCTTTAATAAAGGATAAATATTTATTTTTTTATTGATCCTATTATATATATTACCGGACCGAAATATATATAAATACCAGACTATATACAATTATCAGAATAAATACACTTATCAGAACATATCCAAAATCTAACACAAATCAAATTCGCTCCCAAAATTCCCTATAAACTGCTCAGTCTGATTGTAGGACCATCTAGAAAGATGATCATACAATCGTTTAGTAAAGGATAAATATTTATTTTTTTATTTATCCTATTATATATATTACAGGACCGATATATACATAAATACCAGAACACAATTATCAGAATAAATACACTTATCAAACAGAACATTCACAAATCTATTCACTCCCAAAATTCCCTATAAACTGCTTAGTCTGATTGTAGGACCATCCAGAAAGATGATCATACAATCTTGACTTAGCCTCCACGTTTATTAAAGGATATATATTTATTTTTTTATTGATCCTATTATATATATTACCGGACCGATATATACATAAATACCAGAACACAATTATCAGAATAAATACACTTATCAGAACATCCCAAATCTAACACAAATCAAATTAGCTCCCAAAATTCCCTATAAAGTGCTCAGTCAGATTGTAGGACCATCCAGAAAGATGATCATACAATCTTGACTTAGCCTCCACGTTTATTAAAGGATATATATTTATTTTTTTGTTTATCCTATTATATACAATTACCGGACCGACATATACATAAATACCAGAACACAATTATCAGAATAAATACACTTATCAAACAGAACATTCACAAATCTATTCACTCCCAAAATTCCCTATAAACTGCTTAGTCTGATTGTAGGACCATCCAGAAAGATGATCATACAATCTTGACTTAGCCTCCACGTTTATTAAAGGATATATATTTATTTTTTTATTGATCCTATTATATATATTACCGGACCGATATATACATAAATACCAGAACACAATTATCAGAATAAATACACTTATCAAACAGAACATTCACAAATCTATTCACTCCCAAAATTCCCTATAAACTGCTCAGTCTGATTGTAGGACCATCCAGACAGATGATCATACAATCTTGACTTAGCCTCCACCTTTATTAAAGGATAAATATTTATTTTTTTATTGATCCTATTATATATATTACCGGACCGATATATACATAAATACCAGAACACAATTATCAGAATAAATACACTTATCAAACAGAACATTCACAAATCTATTCACTCCAAAAATTCCCTATAAACTGCTCAGTCTGATTGTAGGACCATCCAGAAAGATGATCATACAATCTTGACTTAGCCTCCACGTTTATTAAAGGATATATATTTATTTTTTTATTGATCCTATTATATATATTACCGGACCGATATATAAACAATACTTGTCAATTTATTGTTTAAAATTATAATAATAATAACGTTGTGTAAAAAGGTTTTAGATGTACGGTCAATGGGTAGACATTTTTGTGACATTTTTTCTTTAACAATTAAACTGTGTGAATAAATTACAGTATAGAAGCATAAATTTGAACCCACTGCAATTTAAATGACGTCACTATGAACTGATCACTTGCTGGCTGGGTTACTAAAAATATTTACAATCATCGTTGTTGGGTAAAATGTCAGATAGGAAACTTTTAGGTTAAGACATACTAGATGGGCTGTAAAGTTCCAGGACTTTCATATAGATGGCGCTGTAATCGCAAAATTAGTTATACTCTCTTCTTCTTGTTATTTTATTAATGGCTTCAGATATCTATTAAAGACAATTCTGCCAATGTCGAGTATTCGGGCAGCAGCTCAATAAGAAATTATAAAATTTTAATTCACATGTAAACCCTCATGTCAAAAAACAAAATAGTTCAATCTAGTCATACCCGCACTAGCTTCAAAGCACTAATGTCAAATTTCATGACATTACATCCATTAATCTTGAAGTAACAGTCGATTAAGTAATACTGGTCGAGAAGTATAACATTTTTAATTATACACTACTAGCTTTTACCCGCGGCTTCGCTCGCATTTAAGTCATTAAATAAGTATCAGATTATTTCAATAAAAATGAATCAATATGATTCCAAACAGCTGAAACTATAGTCAGTTAGGAACTATAATAAAAAAAAGTATCCTATGTTACTTCTAGTACCTCCATAAATATTTGTACAAAGTTTCATGATGATCGGTTAAGTAGTTGTTGCGTGAAAACGTAACAAACTCACATTCACATTTATAATATTTAAATAAAGAGCGTCCACATTTTTTCTTTAAAACTGTACATAATTTTCACACAATATAAGTAAATAGCTTAGAAAAGTGTTACGTAGTTTTTGGCTTTCTTTTCTCATATGTTAAATCGTACTCGAATTATATGTAAAATAGTTTTAATTGCATTGTTTTGTGTGAATAATAACAAATTCTTTTGTTTTGTTACTTTTAGTTGATATTAATTGTAGTACAGACGACAATCTTCAAATGGATACAGATTGGATTTGGGACTGGAAGAAACAATCGTTAGAAAGGGATAACTATATCGTAGTTGCGGTATGTGTGAAAGGGACACAGATATTTCCTTTGCTTTTATTACTTTCTATCACTTATATACCTACAAAAAGTGCATCTATTTTGAAATCGTTTGTCAATGTTGAATCGATTTAAAAGTTATCAATTCGAATACTAATGTTTAATCGAATGATCGCGTGTTTTATGAACATCACTTACGTACTACTTAATAATGCGAATACACTTTGCTTTTTCCAACGGAAGCATTGATTATTATACCTATCACCTATAAGATATACACTTCTAGATTATATCATGCTATTTTAGTATTTATTACTACCGAGATACGCTTTATATTAGTTTTAAGTAATGTTGTATAGGGAAGTGTTTGGTATTATTGTTAAGGAAATATCTTCTTTTGTTTTTAAATAAGGAAACTATATTTCGTAGGTGAGTTGACTTGACTGATATCAAAAGGTGAATTCCGGTGATAATTTATTTTATTAGCAATAAAAAAGCGGTAATTTGACCAAAGTAACTCAAATTTAGCATATTCGTCTTTCTAGTCATTAAAAAATACTTCTGTAAAGGTCCACATAAGAAACCATTGATCGATTATGACCTAGATCATTGAGGCTGCATTCTAAGAGACATTTACAGATTTAGTTATTATTTTAGTTTATTTACTTTTACTAATTGAGCTCCAATAGAGCGCTTTTACTCGTCAAAATAATATAAATTTAGCTGCCGTATAGGGGCATTGGCATCCTATTATATACCTACGGGTAAACATAAAATGACATTGGTTATATCCAAGCTTTATTATCTATAAGATATTCATCTAACGTGTAATATGATTTTTGAATAAGTTTGGTTTTTAAAGGAAATTATTTAAAATTATTTTGCTTATAATTCCCGCTACAACATTCAGTAATTTGTCTCGACGTGTTTCGCCACTTCACGTGTCATCATCAGGATACGTGCGGTCGCTTCGGCTTCGCTTCAAAGTTTGGTTTTTATTATTTTCTTGAACTGATAAAGAGGGAGGCTACTAATATCATTGGGCAGCTTGTTATATGATATGTTAATCCCAGTGAAACAACGACTCGTTTTACGGAGACGGAAATTAGGAATATGCAGCTTATTTGAGCTGCGAGCAATTCTGAAGTCCTGGGCTCAATTCCCGGGATATATTTATTGACAAAATAATATAGAATAGATGTTTCCTTGTCGTAGTACCTATAATTAGTAATTGTCCTATCCCTATCTCTACTAACATTATAAATGTGAATGTGAGTTTGTTTGTTACGTTTTCATGCAACAACTACTTAACCGATCATCATGTAACTTTGTACACATATTTTTGGAAGTACTAGAAGTAATATAGGATACTTTTTATTTAAAGAAATATACATATTTTTTACTATAGTTTTCAATTGACTATAGTTTCAGCTGTTTGGAATTTTTATATGTTTTTTTTTTATTTCCGTCTGCAATTTTTTTTTAAAGTCATCACATTGATTAATTTCTATTAAAATTATCTCTGATACTTATTTAATGACTTAAATGCGAGCAAAGCCGCGGGCAACAGCTAGTTCATTGACAAATAAACGCATGTCCATTCACACACATACAGAACGAGTCCGATCAAAGAAGTAAGTAAAGCGCGTTGATAATTATAGCATGAATCGACTTTCTTGTATCGATGGCCAGTGTTCTGTGACGTGTTGACGCCATAAACCTGTCACTAGGAAAAGTGGGTAGTGTGCTAGAATTTCAATAATTATAATGTGAATTAACCCATTACTTCCCAAGCGTCAAAAACATTGGAATTTTTTGATGAAATCTTTAAATTAAGTTCATAATATGTTAAGAAAAAATTATATGACAAAACAAAATTTAAAAAAAAATCTTAAACGCTGAGTCAGCCTGTCCAATAAATATGACAATGGGGATATAAATTATATTTTGTTTTTATTTTTATATTATATATATTTGGTAGAAGTCTAAGAATCAGTTTTAAGTACTTTGAAGTTGGTTTTCATTTACGGTATATAAAATCGGACAAAAATGATCAATTTGGAAAAATACATTAAAATTACGTAAATATTTTTAAATGAAATTAGTTAAAATTATTTTGTTTATAATTCTCGCTACAACATTCAGTAATTTGTCTCGACGCGTTTCGCCACTTCACGTGGCATCATCAGGATACGTGAAGTGGCGAAACGGGTCGAGACAAATTACTGAATGTTGTAGCGGGAATTATAAACAAAATAATTTTAACTAATTTCATTTAATATGGATTTCCGCAAAGTAACGGCTGAAACAACTAAGTAAATATTTTTCTCAGCGGAAAAAAATTATTTCTTCAGAAAATTAGTATAAAAATACGAATTTCATCAGAAACAATAAAAAATAAAACTCTTAATAGGTTAAAAAAATTTTGAATATACTGTCTTAAAAATAGGACAGTGGGAAGTAATGGGTTAAATGTGTATATGCTATGACTTGGCTCTATCTGGGATACCTACACATTAGATATATATCGCATAGATATAAAAGGTATATAATAGGATGCCAATGCCCCTATACAGCAGCTATTCTTCGATATAGTAGATTTATTGTATACTAGCTTTTACCCGCGGCTTCGCTCGCATTTAAGTAATTAAATAAGTATCAGAGATCATTTCAATAGAAATGAATCAATATGATTCCAAACAGCTGTTACTATGGTCACTTGGAAACTATAGTAAGAATAATGTTTTTTTTTTTAAATAAAAAGTATCCTATGTTACTTCTAGAGTCTCCAAAAATATGTATACAAAGTTTCATGAAGATCGGTTAAGTAGTTGTTGCGTGAAAACGTAACAAACAAACTCACATTCACATTTATAATATTAGTAGAAATATATTCAACACGTCCTGTTTTTAACTGAAATTTTTTTTAAAAGGATGTACTAAGTAAATAATATATAATACATGTTGTAATTTTAAAAGTGTGATAATGTGGGATGGAGTGGGATGTATATGATGGCTGCAAACTTGTCGAAACTTCAGGTTAAAATTATTTAAATAGACATAATACTAAGCGGCATAAAGTCGGTGTAAATTTATATTTATTCTTAATATATATTTTTTTTCAAGTAATTATCTAAGTGTATGTATATATATATTTTAAGTTTGTTTATATTGGATTAATTCAAAAGAATCTTAGTTATTTCTTTTAAGTTGTACAGTCGGTTACAGTTATAAATAAAATACCCATTATTCAATCAGACGCGCTCTTATCGGATAAATGTAACAGTACAATCGATAACTGACCAATTAAAATGCGTGAATCATAGAATTGTATTACAGAAAACATTTTAGTGTGTTTATTTCGTTGAGTTCAATATACTAAAGGAGATATGTCATACTAAAGTTTTGCGAGCGGTCCGCTTACATTGGCCCATAGACTGAAGCGTGAAACACATGAAATTCTATTTAAAAAAAATAATAATAACAAATGAAAAAAAAAGACAAATGAAAACGAAAATATGCATAGCAAACCTATTATTCCATATTTAAAATGTTTATATTTCAAAACATTGGTCTGTTGTACTAAACCGTGTAGTCAACTTTGTTCCTAATGACTTTTCTAGTGTTTTATTTACATAACCTACATACATAATTGACTATTTTTAGATTTTTTATTTAAGCTTGTATTCTTGTTTGTACAAAAGCTAATCAATAAATAAAAATGGTAGGTAATTAAAATCGACTATGATTGTAAAGAAACACAATAAAGAATGGTTGTTGTTTGGACGCACTCAAGTGAGAATGAAAAAGAAAATCGATTAAAAAGAAATGGAGCACTAGCCTTTGATTTTATAAACATAAGTTGTACTATGACAGTCATTCTCAAAGTGTGTTCCACGGAACCCTAGGGCTAAAATACTGCAAAAAATACCTACCAAAGGGAGATTATAAGGTTACATCTAAATATTCCAACTAAATATTACATTGCAATATGATTATTCATAAATACATATAAATCAGTTTTTTATAATTATATTAAGGCTTTTTCCTTCGCCAAAAAAGTTTGAGAACCGCTGTACTATGGAATTCAATATCCATATTTACACTGGTCTACACAAAAATCGGGTTACCCCTATAGTTTATTATTTTATTTACAGGACATAGAAGGACTACGAACTTATTCTTGAAACAAACCTAACGAATACCGAATAGGTTTAATATCTATCAATTATTATTTGCTAATAATGAAAAAATCTGTACAGTAAATGTACAAGTGTTTTACAGCATTTGACTACTAGATTAATCTAAATTAAAAAGCACGGTTTATGAGGGAACCAAATAGTACCATACAAAAATGAGCGCTCACTGTACTGTCTAGTTCAGCGATTCTCAACCAATGTGCCGCCAAATTTTAGTATATAATAATGTAACAATAGAAAGACCAACACCGTCAATTTGACGGCACGGCGATTTCATTCTTAAATATTTTTAAGTTTGTTTGTATGTTTTTGTTTCTTTTCGTATTTTATTGCTTTTCCTAATTTGTTATTGTCAGCTTAAATCCATATAAAAAACCATTATTATATATGAGATTCCTTTACGTCAACGTGACGGCAGCGATATTCTTATAGTAAACAAAATTGACGGCTGCGGTCTTTAAAGGTATAGTATGCAGCCCGACACTTCTAGTGTTAACTAATTTAATTTAAAAATTAATGTTAATATATTTAAAACGAATCTCAACATATTTTTAAAAAACAAATCCTACTATTCAATTGGTGAATTTATGAATGACCTTTTGTACCTAGGTTTAAATTTTATTTGACATTATTTAGCATTTAAGGTTGACATTTCTATTATGGTAAAATTTAATTGTATCGATTATTTGCATCCCATATACATTATGTAAAATATGTGATACTACTAACATTGTTTTAAAACCTATGTTACTAACCATATTTATGGTAAATAAATAAATTTGAATTTTTAAATAACATGATTTAGAAAAAATTAAACTTGCCTGTTTCGTCTCGTTTAAAATGTCGCAACAAAAAAAATGTTGAGAATCGCTGGTCTAGTTTATTAGTAAACGCGTCTAAGGTTCCGTTTGAACTCTGAGACAATAAATTAATGTAGCACGTTGAAGTTATCTTAAATAATTAACGATCTCCATTAACGTTAAATACACACTTACTTGGGTTTCATGATTCGTCATCCGTTACAGATGCTTTCTTATACACTACACGACTTTTTTTTTAAAAACAAGAATAATTATTTACACTAATTTATAGTAAAAAATTGAGAGTATTATTTCAATGTAAAAACACTGAAAACTTCGGCGATCTGTTTATAGTTAATATTTGTCACACTTTAATCGCAATAAATTAATTAAGTACATGTAAATTATTTTATTAATATTAGGTATTGTGGTCACGCGACGTCCGGTTATCGGTGACCTACAGCAGTAACTAAAGAGTGTTAGCGGGCAGGTCCCGCTTCGCATCGTTGCCGTTGCGTGTGGGCAACCAAGAAATGTTTTGCAGTTCATTCTGTGGATTTTGAGATTTCTGTTATAATACGCTTTAAACATAAATCAAAATGGATGTGACAGTTTCTTGTGTTTTAAAATATTTAATAGTAATAAAGTTATTAAGTTTGTAAGTATCATTTTAAAAATATTTTAAACATTATAATTCGTAATATGAATAATATTATAGTTATTAAAAATTATTATTAATTATGTAGAAATATGTGTCATATATTTTATTTTATTTATTTGCATATTTATGTATAAAATATATTTAACACTAGAACTACCAGTCGGTCAATATGACCTATTTTTATCAACCGGTCAAAATGACTTGATGACTAATGCAAAGTATTAAATATTCAATTCAATAAATTTATTGTAGAATTGTAAAAATATAATTGTTTACAAAAAAAATAATGTGTAAGGTTTTATAATAGATAAAAGTCTTGTGAAGAATTTTTGAAACCGGTCACGTTGACCGGTTGGTAGTTCTAGTGTTAATTTTTTTAAATATAATTTTTTTTATAAATTACTAATATGTGTCAAGTCCACGTTTTATTATAGTGGTCGTGAAGGAACATCATAGGGTTTTAGAAGGTAGATCTTGATTTATAGCTCTTGAAGGAAGTCCCACATAACGCCAATACCGTCGTTACCTCTATAACGTAAGGATTTCCCCACGTAAGAATGGAGTAAACCAAATTAGTATACAGCAGCCATTCTCAAAGTGTGTTCCGCGGAACCCTAGGGCTAAAATACTGCAAAAAATACCTACCAAAGGGAGATTATAAGGTTACATCTAAATATTCCAACTAAATATTACGTAATATTACATGGCAATATGATTATTCATAAATACATATAAATCAGTTTTTTATAACTATATTAAGGCTTTTTCCTTCGCCAAAAAAGTTTGAGAACCGCTGGTATACAGGAAATATAACAAAGCTATACTGAATTCCTAACAAAACTCCTACGTACTTACTCAATATACCGGCTGATTAAGTTGGTGATTTAGTTCAATATGACGATCGATTACTTGTTTAAAGACTGTTACATATAAAGATATGCTATACAGAAGTTATAGAGAAAGAGCGATATTTATAATGTTGCGTTGCACCGTGTGCTTTGTTGTACCCTCCTTGACTCTATGTTTTTTATTATTTACTTTTAGCAAATGGACTCCAATAGAGCGCTTTTACTCGTCAATCACAAATACAAATATAAGGTTTAAGACATTTATTGACTCAAAAAGAATTAAAAAAAAAATTCACTTAATTGAGATAACAATAACTATAAATAAACATATCGTACGTAGTATATTGACAACACCATCACAAGGCACTCAAACCCATTATATGTTTTTTTAACTCATATTTAAATTTACAAATGTTTCTAATATTAGTTATGTTCGGTGGTAATGCATTATAGAACTGTGCCCCTTCCACCTAACCTAACACCACTTTTTCCCAACCACCAAACCACCTAACACTTCTTTTTCCGTAGCTAGTTCTAGCCCCTAGCATTTTTATCTGGTCTTTACTCCGTGTGTTGAATTTATGTGTTTTTTTGTTAAATTTAATTTTTGTATTAATTTGATTGAGCATTAAATAAATTTATTAATTTAATAATTATCAATTTTATTTAGCTGCTGTATACTGGCATTATCCACTTACATACAATGTCATAATAAATCTACTATGACGTAGAAGAATAGCTGCTGTATAGGGGTTTAGCAAAACTTATGTGAAATAATATGGTAGATTAAAAAGGATTAAAAATATAATTATCACAATGCATTGTGGCAATAAAAAGACCAGAAGAAAACAAGAAAGATGACACTGACAGATTAAACGTCAAAACCTCAAATCTTCTTAAATAAGTATTTTCGGCTTGTAGAATCGACCGCCACAGGGGCATTGTCATCCTATTGTATACCTACGGGTAAACATAAAATGACATAGATTAATTCAATTAATTCAATAGAGTGGTCACAATCTTAACAAATAATTACCCTATTCACCCTGTATAATATAAAAAATTCATTACTATGTTAGAAATATTGTATTCATGTAAAAGTGTAGTAATAAATCGAAGCTAAATAACAATTTTGTCTAAAAAACTTATTTGTAAAACGCAACAGTTTACTAAATGTTACAGCCTTGGTTTTTTGCGACATTCATTTCATGAATTTTTTGCTATTATCATCTCAACCGTGAATGTTTAAAGTATTGATTTTGTAATTATTTTAAAAGATACACTAATGTTTAATAAGGATACGTATGACCTGTTGTGTGATATAAAATGCTGGCTGACGGACCACGTGTCCAGGAATGGAAAAGAAAGGAGTACTCACGATGGGCTCGGCTTTCCCTCTCTTCCACTGTCGTCTCCGGAGCGATCCTTAGGTGCTGGTTTATTGTGTTAGTCGATTCTTCCTTTGATTGCGATGAAATGGTGAATAGGATGATGGTGCACGATTTATTTGTCGGCGGTGATCCGAGCGCGTGCGTTCACGTAGTTGTTCCTAGTTACACACACTGTCGCCGAGAGGGCGCTGCCATCGGGACGAAATGTCTTGTTTAACAACTAAATTTTTTAAATTAATAGTTTATTAGCATAGGCACCAAAGGCGTGCACTTGCTCATCGTTAGACTCTACAATGGCTTCGGAAAGGCGTACGACGAGAAGATCACAAGAAACTCGTCAATCATAGCCTGTATATGAAAATTTCTATGGTTTATTTACTTACATACTATAAATTTAATTACCTAATTATGTCGATAACTTTACTAGAATCTTACAAATTAACCGAGTCGTTTGTCTAATTGTCCGTGGCGTCTCCAATCTGGTGGTTTCAACTTTTTGTGACACGGTTCTTATTATTATCATTTATACTGGTAAGAGATCGGCATGTAATCAAACTTCGTAAGATATTCGTGAAATAATCTCAAGGATTTCTTTAAATAAATTTAAAAGTATTAGTAAAAAAATGCCTAAATGTATGTCGTTGTTTTTTTTTAATTAGCTTGAAGCAAGTTTCGTTATTGCACTGTTAGTATGGAACGTGACTTCGTAGTTGTAAATTCGTGTCCACTTATAACTCGGAACTTTTTAACTTTAAAAGTTATATTTTACTAACTATGTAGTTAACAAACTAACTTTTTTAATTAATGTTTGCAGTAATGAAAATAACGATATGAATTCGTAGTGTATATATCCGGAAATTCTATGCCTACAGTTTGTTCTGATAAATTTAAATAATTGTAAAAATCATCACGTAAAGAAAACAGTAGATTTTTATATAATTTATTTTTCAGAATACCAATCTTTATGTACACTTTTAGACATTTAGTAAAAATAACTGAGTTTTAATTGACCAATGAGCGTGGGTCGCTTTTTGCGGGTTGCGACCACGCGTGTTCAGACATATGGCCATATTCGACAGTGGAGATAGCCGCTGCATACATGACCTGACGACTCTGTCGTTATACTGCAATAGATAATCGTTGTTGTGGAAGCGAGAAAGCATGCTTGTAAAGCAAGAGAATAAATAGATTTCTCTTAGCCCACTTTAGTACTATTAAAAGTTTTCCGCAGAAAATAGTTTCTTAAAAACATTGTAGGAGTTTTCGGGATGTCTGTAACAAATGCTTCAAATACGAACTGTTGGCACGTGATTTTGGGATTTGGCACGTGTGTTAGTTCCTAGTAAAACATTGTGATGAAGTAGCTTCTTCAGCTGGTTTTGAGCTAGAATGCGGTAACCACTGTATCTAGTGTTAGCATTTTTTATAAGTAAAATATGAATTTAATAAAATATAATTTAAGACATATACGCCAACCAGAGAAGTGAAAGCAAAAGTTGCTGGGCTTCTTCTAGCCTGGAGTTATAGACATAGATCAGTGGGCTTATCACGAAATTTGAGCAGCGCCACCGCGTGCGGATTTGGAACTACAATATTTTAGATACTTCTTGTTAATTTTCGAACGTCTCGATCTTTCGTTCATTTGATAAATTGCTGGTGCTCGTTAGTCGTTAGTAAAAATTCATGATTCCGATTGCTAACGGATCCGTTTTACTTGTGACGGCTCGATTCGAAAGCCAGACTAAATTCGTGATAAGCCCACAGGTCATGAGACCCTGATGTTTTATTAGACCCTAAGGACAAATCAAGCAAGATGTTTGACTGGAAACGGTTTGTTAAAGTTAATTTAAAAATTTTGTAATATAGTTAGTTTGTTTGTAATAGTAAGTGATGGGTCCCACGTGATCCCCTAGTGTGGGACCATCTAAAACTATATTTGTTATATTTACTTCAATAATTTTATATACCAATAATTTAGAAGTAACCTAAAGTGTAAAGTGTGGAGGGAACGTTTTCACCATTTCTCATGGCAATTTGTTTGAAACATGCGCCAGATTAGTTAGCTATTGAAAGTAACGACCTAACTTTACGCAAACTTTGTTTTTTGCTTTTTTTACTGCTATATTATACTTGAAATTGCTGTTATTACGCTCTGACTGCAGAAGAAATTTAATTATTGATATATGGTATTAGGTATTAAAAAAAAAACTGTAAAATAAAAAAATATTTACTAATACTATCTAAATACATTATTTACAATCTTAAACTTAATTAAAACTAAATTTAAAAAAATATATAAAACTTTTTTTTTGTAAAAACGCAATAAACCGTACTGGCAGTTTTTAAGGCAGTGATAATTAGCTGATTTATGAGTATTTTCATATTAAAAAACGTATACTATATAATAAATAAATATATATAAGTATAAAGTTTATATAAAATATTATCACACGAATTGTCATATTTATAATTTTAATTTCAATTCTAATATTTTCCTTCTTACACACATTTCATTTGTTTTATTCAAATTAATTCTTAATTTTATTTATTTATAAATTAGTATAATTTACAATTATTATTATAATTTTAAATTTTAAAAAATATTTATGTATATATTTTTCTTTTTATAATCCAAAATGATCTACCTGAATCAATTGTAAATTAAATATTTATTTTGAAGGTATTGCGAAAACAAGAATACTTGAATTAATATTTGAAAAAGTAAATCATGAAAATTCGGAAATAATAAAAAATTACTTAATAAATAAATTCAAATCTATAAATATCCTATCTCCTAGCCGCTGGCGCTTGCGTGTGGTGCGCGCAACTTTCCACATTTTCTGGCCAATCACAGACATTTTCATTCGGGTTAAACACCAGATTAGAAGGACACGGCATATGATGCTTTCTCTCTCCCTCGCACATGTAGTACATGGTGCAGTCGACTTTGTCTGGATGATAAGAAATATGGCCATCTTCTTCTTCGCACGTCACTTCGTTTGCTAAAACAAATGTTAGCAAATAATTTAGTTATATGAACTGGTACTGCATAGGCATATAAAGAATGAAGGAAATTATTTAAAATTATTTTGCTTATAATTCCCGCTACATTAGGTCGATGAAGGAAAATAACCTCCACCAACATTCAATAATTTGTTTCGACGCGTTTCGCCACTTCACGTCGCATCATCAGGATACGTATGGTCGCTTCGGCTTCGCTTTTTGGTGGAGGTTCTTTTCCTTCATCGACCTAATGTAGCGGGAATTATAAGCAAAATAATTTTAAATAATTTCCTTTAATATGGATTTCCGCAAAGTAATGCCTGAAATAATTAATTAAAGAATGATGAAATCCCGGGGTGGTATCATCACTTTCAAGTGAAACACCCGTGGATTCGCGTTTCGAGAACGGCCTGAAAGTAGCTGGGATAACGAGAGAAGTGTGCCCAATTAATTTGCAAGGAGCACATTCGACTTCGGATAACACTCTAGCTTAATATCAGGCGAAGTAATAATAATAAAAATATTACTGGATAAGTTCGTCTGAATCACCCGGGATATTTATATGGAGAATTAAAATTCGCCGACTTTGTCCATCTAACCTTCAGAGATCTACTTAGAAATTCAGTTTTTACCAATAAAGAGAAGAATTTTGAATTAAAGCTCTAAAATTTGTATTAATGAAGTGAAATTTGTTTATTTTTCAGACACTTACGATCTTTAGTCGTGTATTGGCCATTGGGGTTAGAAGACTCGTAGGGTCCATCAAATTCAAGCTTAACTTTATATCCATTGAGTTCTTGTTTCATCGCAGTTATAAGTGGATATTTTCCAGTACCACACGAGCCTCTGAAATCGTCCATGTCTATTGACCACACCATGATTCCACCGAAACCTTCCTCCTTTAGCCATGCCATCTGAAAAAACAACAAAAAAGCTAGGTTTTAGCGAAGTATGAATATTGTTTTAGCTTAACAGAAGCTATGGTTGACTTGACTGAAATTCAAATTATTATAATTGTCTAACAAAATCTTAGAATTGAGAAAAAAATTGCTTTTATGTGTAGTCAAAATTCGCACAAACCTTGGTTTTCAAAGACCTCTCATCATCAAAACCGACCCACTGGTCATCTCTGTAAGCAAACGGCACCATCTGCTCGTTATCCCAAACCAGTGTAGTATTGTCTTCACGGAGGAATTCACAGATTTCATAATACGACATAAAACCGGCTTCATTTGTGAATCGTCCAGCAATACCTAAAGAGGAAATCAAACAAACTTAATTCATATTTAAGATTGTAAAAAAATGACTGACAGATGTCAGAAAGTTCGAAACTTGAATATACGAATTCGCGCGGCATAGGGAAAGTAAACTATCCGAGTTAAGCCGAAGAGAGCCGAAGAGTTACGAAGGTCTGCCATTGCAAGCGTCGCTGCTCAATTACCGCTCTCACAGGGGCATATCCGAAGTTTCGTGATACGGCCGTCACTTCTGTAGCTTACGTGAATTTTGACACATAAACCCGTAAAAAGTCTTGTCAAATGTCCATAAAATAAGCATTGAGTAGCCTATCCGTCGTGACGTCGCTGTCAAATCCGAAATTTTGTGAATGATTGCAGATCCATAAATATTCCTCAGTAGGAAACGTTCGTATTTTCGTCCGAAGTTCGTGCAATAGAGGTTTCACATCAAAACTTCGTATATGTACACGTTGTGATGTACAAAACTCAATTAAACCTGACATACTATTTGCATTGTATACGTACCACCACTAGAAGCAGGAGCGCCAATATCGAATTGCGTGTCATTGATTAATGTAAACGAACGTCCATATGTCGGCATGCCAATCATTAGCTTCTCTTTCGGAGCGCCCTGTCTAACCCATTCACGAGCTGAGTAATCCTAAAACAAAATATATTGACTTTTATTAAGGAACTAGCTGTTGTCCCCGACTTCGTAACGAAGACGTAACTGCCCGTTTGGAGTCTCCGGAGTTATTGTAGTTTTAGTAAGGATCGTTATTTTTTCCCTGTAATTTATATAGCCTATAATGATCAGTGATAATGTTGCATTCAAATGATGAAAGAATTTTTGAAATCGGTCCAGTAGTTTTTGATACAATTCGTTACAAACATATTTCATAAATCTTTCCTCTATATTATTAGTATAGATCAGCCATTCTCAAAGTGTGTTCCGCGGAACCCTAGGGCTAAAATACTGCAAAAAATACCTACCAAAGGGAGATTATAAGGTTACATCTAAATATTCCACCTAAATATTACGTAATATTACATTGCAATATGATTATTCGTAAATATATATAAATCAGTTTTATATAATTATATTAAGGCTTTTTCCTTCACCAAAAAGTTTTAGAACCACTGATTTAGCCTATATTGATCAGTGATAATGTAGCATTGAAATCGGTCTAGTAGTTTTTGAGCCAATTCGTTATAAACATACAAAAATACAAATCTTTCCTCTTTATAATATTAGTATAGATAACGAAATAGTGTAGCAGATGAATTAGCATAAAAAAGGTTTACATGTATCATGTAAACAGTGTAACGTACCACTGTGAGTTTTTTCTGGTAACTAGTAGCACTCTCTAGGGGAAAAAGAGGGCTGTTGTGTCCGACCTGCCTCTCCCATTGGCCGTGGAAGTCGTAAGTCATTACATTAATGAAGTCCTGTAAAACAAAAATCAATAATAAATTAATTAAATTTGAAAAAAGAAGTCAATGTTATTTATTTACGGTAAAATTTGTAAAATATAAATAAAAAGTATATTTTAATTTTTTTTTTGTTTCTTTTGTTTTGTTATAGTATTTTCATCTAATTGTAAACTCAACTACTATTTTTTGTCAACTAATTTTATTAACTAACTAACTTAAACTGTTATTGTTTTTATAGTAATTTTCATAAATACTTAATTATATATTTATTAGTGGTATTTTGTTTGGCATTTTACAATTATTATCTTCAAACCTAACATTGTCTTCACTAACTAAAAATGTCCTATTCTATAATTGAAAATTCTAATGTAATTTTGTTGGTAGTCTTAAATAAATAAACTAAAATTGTAAATAAGTTCCTTCCGCTTTTACAATGTCAATTGAAAATATATAATTTACCAAATATTTAGATATTTCCGGCACGTCGTATCCAGCTGCAATAGCTTCGAAGGAAGCTGGTACAGCAGCTGTTAGCAATAACCTGGGTTGTCCCGATGTCTTCGCCTCACCTTCAAACGCTAATCTTAATTCCTTTAGAAGAGAGACGAAAGCTGCACGGTCATCGGCTCCTCTGAAATTTGCAAGATATAATGTAATGCAGTGGTATATACCAATTCGGTTACGTAAACTACACTCACCTCGGGTATTCCCAATCAACGTCCAGTCCGTTAAATTGATATTCCCTGAGGAATTCGATTGCTTCGTAGACGAACTGATTCATTCGGAACACGTTTGATGTCAGTTCTTTGAACGGTGTCGAGCCGAAAGCCCATCCGCCGATTGCAAGCAAAATCTGTGAAGAAATATTTGACCAGATTAATGAAAGCAAAAGTTGATGGAATTCTTCTAGACTGCAGTTATAGAGATATAGAGCACTTCATGAGACCCTGATGCGATATTGGACTTTGGGAATGAGTCAAACAGCATGTTCGACTGGAAACGGTTCATCAAATTTATAGAATTTATATTTATATAAAGTTACGTATCGCGATAATAAACCGCAAAACTTATTCTTATTTAAATGTACTATTCGCATTCTTAATATTCTGGATCCCACGTCACAGGCATTGCCTAGTGTGAGACCAACGACTACTGTACTACTGTCGTACTGTAGTTTTACTTTAATATTAAATAAATAAAATAAAAATGTGCATTTCTTTCACAGTATATTTAGCCAATGGTTCTAAAACTGTGTAATGTATTTTTTAATTACAATAAAAAATAAATAAATTACATTAAATTATAACAAATTATTGTACTGTATCTAACACAATTCTTATTGGAAAACCCATACCACTCCGTCACACAAGTCAAGAAAAAATTTTAAACTAACCTTTAAATTGGGATTTTTTTCTCTCAAAGCGACGACTTTATCATACATGTCTCCGTCCTTTTCATCTCCCTCGCTCAACTTGTGGTCTTTCAAAGTGGCGAATGCAAATATGATGTGGGTGCACAAGGTCGGATCCACATTTTCAGGTTGGAATCTACCTGCACTCGGACGCTTAGAAGACCACGAGGTTAGATAACAGAGCACTTGAGGCTCTCGTCCTGTTGAAAAAGTATTTATTGTAGACTGAATTTAGTCTTTACAGACATCAATAAAAAACCCAATGAGCGTTAAAGTGCTATCTAAATTTGGAAAATATTCAAAAATGTAATAATTAGAATTATTTGAATATGTTTTAATTGATTGTATTTAATTTATTTACTATAGATGTATGTATATAAGTTCAGTAACTCAGTAATACAAGTTTTTCTTCTAAATCTAGAACAGGGCCCCCCGCTTTTTATGTTTTTTAATAACAATAAACGATCTTATTGTTAATAATTTTATTTCGAATTATCCCTACTAGTATTATAAATGTGAAAGTGAATTTGTTTGTTACGTTTTCACGCAACAACTACTTAACCTGTCATCATGAAACTTTGTACATATATTTTTGGAGGTACTAGAAGTAACATAGGATACTTTTATTAAAAAAAAATTTTTTTTACTATAGTTTCCAACTGACTATAGTTTCGACTGTTTGGAATCATATTCATTCAATTCTCTTGAAATGATCTCTGAGACTTATTTAATGACTTAAATGTGAGCGAAGCCGCGGGTAAAAGCTAGTATTTTTATATTATAGTCTTATTTGGGATATCTTTTTTTTGCAACGAAAGATTTATATTTAAGCTAATTTGCAATTATCGAGTCGGTTTAAATAAACACAAATAAAAGGGATAAGTAAGCCGGATAAAGTGGCATGCTCCAAAAAATGTGATTTCAGATGAAGGTCCAAAAAGAGATCAAAACTTTTGTATCCAATATTGACGGGCTCATTTTTCTTCCATCAAAAGTAGATAACGCACAGCTTGCGGACGACACTTAACGGATCTTATAAATGATTGATGTGATTCATTATTATTAAACATTGATTTCTTTAAATAAAAGGAAATTACCTACTTTTTGATAAAGCCAAGCCTTTTAATTTTGTTCGGACTGAGTTTCTTTTGATATAACTTGGCAGCTTTCAGCCTATTGTTAAACTAACTGCTTGGTTGAATTTTGGACAAATAAAGTTAAACAAATGAATTGTAAGAACATAGCTATCAACTTGATTCTAAATATACCTTAATAGTATATCTTTACATTCTGAATGAAGCTGCAAATAACAGTTTATGAAAACTGAGTATATCTAGTAGTTAATATTATTGAAATGAACAGTTGCTGCGTATTATTGTATTGAAGGAAATTATTTAAAATTATTTTGCTTATAATTCCCGCTATATTAGGAAAATAATCTCCACCAACTTGCAATGAGTTGTCTCGACGCGTTTCGATACTTCACGTGGCATCATCAGGATACGTGTGGCTTCGCCTCGTATAAAGAAAAATATTTTGATGTGAAACATCTATTGGCGCGGGTATAAACCGGGTCGTTGGCGTGGCGACGCTTGCCGTGGCGACGAGTTTATTTTATCGAGTTATTTCTGAAATCTATATCATTTAAGAAGTTTTCGAATATTTTAATTTTTGTATTTAATATAAATAAATGTTTTTAAAATAAATAGTCATCATTTTCTGTAAAAAAATTCATAGTATTTAATTTTTTCATTAAGCAATAATTAGTTCCTGTTGTAATCTTGTCTTTACGCATATGACTTGAATAAACTCGATGTTTCACATCTGCCAGGCGTCCCGTGACGGCTCACATTTTTTTTGTAATAAATAATTTATTTATTTATTTTATTTACATTAGCATTATCTACCAGCTAATCCTTGTCGATGTGAGCGGTGATATTCAAGATTCAATGAAAAGTAAAATATTACCTAATAATAGAATTTATTATAGAAATATAGGTTTTCTGTACGTCAACTTAGATTTCGCATGAAATTTTTTAGCAATAGTAGAGTGTAATCATAGGTACAAAGTGTACAGCACTAAATCACTGGTAGGTAGCCATTACGTAAGCCAGTGTCGACTTTCAAAACTATGTCAAAAGTTATCGCTTCAAGTCGGAAAAAGAACAGGGTTTACACTGCTTTTAAGCGTAGTAATATTTGAAAATTTATTCCTTACTCTCCGCTAACATGCGTAATAACAATACAAATTTATACTACTGATTATACTAATTTACTCCTTAAATAAATATATAAGTTGTTAATAGACTGTGGATATTTCGCCACTCGATCATAGATGGCGCAACACAAATTGTAACACACATCTTACGTGCCGGGTTTAGTTGGGAGATGTTATAGCATATTAACAGTCGGTATAAAAGAGTTAAATTAGTATCGGTTGAGATTTTTCGTATGATTTGTTTAATGACTTCCCTACTAATATTATAAATGTGAATGTGAGTTTGTTTGTTACGTTTTCACGCAACAATTACTTAACCGATCATCACGAAACTTTGTACACATATTTTTGGAGGTACTAGAAGTAACATAGGATACTTTTTATTTTAAAAAATTTACGTTTTACTATAGTTTCAGCCGTTTGGAATCACATTGATTCATTTCTATTGAAATGATCTCTGATACTTATTTAATGACTTAAATGCGAGCGAAACCGCGGGTAAAAGCTAGTTATGTTCATAAAGTTGCCGTATAGTAATCAACATTCCAAATATAAAATTCTCACAAAGTTTATACCAGCCATTCTCAAAGTGGTGTTCCGTGGAACCCTAGGGCTAAAATACAAATACAAAAAATACCTACTAAAGGGAGATTATAAGGTTACATCTAAATATTCCAACTAAATATTACATTGCAATATGATTATTCATAAATACATATAAATCAGTTTTTTATAATCATATTAAGGCTTTTTCCTTCGCCAAAAAAGTTTGAGAACCGCTGTTTTAAACTATTTTAAACAAAACACCCTCTGAATCGTGTTTCACCGTATTTTATGCATTTGATACCGGAACCTTATGAATTCGCAAATAAAAGACAAATTACGCCAAAGCGTCAACCCTAGATATTGAAAGCAGTTTCCTTTACTCAAGTATCACCCGAGTATGTTTCAGGAAATCCACAGAAAAATATATCGGTGGAAAAATCTCGAAACACAAATAAAAATGACATTGTTATCGACGTGTCTGCGTATAATAAACCTGCTACCGCTACTTTGCAAGATTTATGACTTTCTATCAGAATGTGTTGGTATAAGTAATATGTTGGTGTATTTAAACTTCTTTGTGTATATAATTGGTTGTTACAGGCGTTACTTTGCGGAAATCCATGTTAAATGAAATTATTTAAAATTAGTTTGCTTATAATTCCCGCTACAACATTCAGTAATTTGTCTCGACGCGTTTCGCCACTTCACGTGGCATCATCAGGATACGTGCAGTCGCTTCGGCTTCGCTTCAACGACTCGTCGTTCTTTGTGTATGTTGGCGCTATTATCTTTCAACAACAAATTCTAATAAGAATGCACTACTTTTAAGATAAAAAATATTATATATATCAGGGATGGCCAACCTCCTTGATAATCCAAGCCATTTTTTAAAATTTGAATTTTTTCGCATTTCAATACGTATTAATTTTTTACAGAAAATATATTTAAAAAAAATGTTTATACCTAATTGTAATGTTAGCAGTTTTGTAAGTGATGGGTCCCACGTGACAGGCAATGCCTAGTGTAGGACCATCGAAAACCATATTATGTATTATTCTTAAATAAAAAATAAATAAATAAAAATATTTTTTGAAAACATACTACATATGTAGTAAAAAGTATGTGAATTGAGTTTAAATATAAAAAATTAAACATATATATTTTACTTCTCTTATATTTCTTAGAGATGCTAGTTCCTTAATACTGAGCTACGAATAATCCTTCAAAGAGCCGCAGGTTGTCCCCCCTGACCTCTTGACCTTTGAAATTGACCTCTTTTATTGTAATCATAGAAATATTGTAAGGTCATGTTTGTAATAATATTAACTATTACCTATTACCATTATTTTGACTTGACGTTTCTTATTATTATTATTTTCCTGTTATAATTGTAATCTCAGATATGCATATATGCTAAACAAGCTGGATACGCCTTAAATAACTTATCACACAGGACCTGATGATTGTAATTTGTACATAGATGGAGAGTTTTGCCAAAACCAATGCAATTCTTAAAGAAATTATAAAGCATTTAGAAAGTAATGTAAATGTATACCTAAATTATTAGACACTAGAGGATGCAATTACGTTAAATGTATGTGAAAGTAAAAACGGTTAATGTGTTTTATGTAAGGTAATTTAAAATTGACGTAAAACTGACAGCACTATTATGGACTTCATTTATTTTTGATATTATGACTTTGGCTTTTAATAGTGGTTATTGGCACGTTCTCAAATCTACTCCAAGTGCAACGTCCTGAAGTGACCTACCTAGTCGTGTCTAGGGATTAGTTTTGAGTCAGAAATGTAAAGGGCATTTCTCTACAATATAGGCAGGTAAAGGAAGTCTAGGTTATTGGTTAACATGTATGACAGATTAGGTATGTTATAAAGATTAGCTTAGATAGCTTTGATTGATGGTAAGCTAGAGTGAGATGGAGTGAAAGTTCTTTTATACCGTTTTAATGTGCTTGAAAGAATTCTAGATATCAAAAAAGTTTAGACGTGATTAGAAGGAAAATTCAGTAATTTAGAAGTAAGTACAATAAAAAATATTAGTACTGAAAAAGTAAAACCTATGTTATACGTAATTTCGGAGTTACTTACTATTTTTGTCAATTAAAGCTGCATTGTGATTCTTCACCAGCAAAGTCTTGGTTGGTTTTTTCACACGACTGAGGACGTCTTGCAAACTGACTTTTATAGGTTGGGGTTTTTCCGTCACTTCTACAATTACGCTTGAAGCCACTGAAGCCCAGTCGATGTCTTTTGCGTCCTTGCCACGGGATATACCACGGAGTTCCTCTCTGAAATATAAAGTGTCACTTAAAGGTCGATAACTTTAAACATTGATAATAAAAAGTTATACAAACCTCATAGCACCAATAAGTGGATATTTCACATCTCCACCACAAACATCACCACTGAAGTCATCCATATCGACAGTCCAGACCATGGCACCACCGAACCCATTATCTTTGATCCATCTCATCTTATTCCTGATCGATTTTTCATCATCAAACCCAACCCATTGATCACCAAGAATTGCGTATGGTACTTTCATTTCGTCATCCCAAACGTAGGTGGCACCGTTCCGAAGCATTTCGCAGACCTAAACATTTATTGGTAGAATAGAAAAATGTCGTTGTTGTAAAGTTACATTCAGAATAAGGATGCAGTTTTTCAATGCAGAAAAAATGAATAAGTGCATATTTCTCTTATTACCTCTGACATACCTTTAACATGCACTTTAAGAAGTTTAGTATCAATATTAGTTTCAGCAGTACACTATCACAATACCCTTACCTCATAGTATGCCAAGAAGCCTCCCTCCTTTGTGTACTCGCCAGCTTTACCTCCCCCACTAGCCGGAGAATTGACTTTGAAGTTATTTGTATTGGATAGTGTAAACGTTCTTCCATAGGTTGGCATGCCTGAAACGTTACATATTGAATACAGATGTAGACGAAACTCTTAGTGTATTTTTAAAAGCAGATGTATTGATTGATATATTTGAAAAAAAAAGAAAATAAATCCTGCTTGGATGCTCTAAAGAATTTTATTTCTATAATAGTTTAGCTTGAAGGCAGTTCTTGAGTGGAGACAATTGGTGCTACAAAAAATATGTGAATGCCCCAGGTTGACTTCCTAGCTCAATTAAAATTCCTACAATCTGAGCTACAGACATACCTATAATAAGTTTTTCCTTAGGAGCACCAAGTTTGACCCAGAGATGAGCAGCATGATCTACAGACAACTGTTTCCTCCATTCAGAGTCTGATGATGGAGCATACAGCGGTGCGTTGTGACCTGTCTCCCTTTCCCATTTACCATGGAAATCGTACGCCATAAGATTGATGAAGTCCAAGTAACTGTTCAAAAAATGTACATTTTCAAATAAATATATATATATATCTCGATTTTTCATATACAAGTATATGTAATATATGTATCTTGCTAGCTTGACGTTGACTTTTAGGTGATTTTGTATATCTTTTAACAATAATAAATTATTATATTATGTACTAAATTGAATCAAAGTACTGAAGTTATAAATTTAAACGAATGTGCAGCGCCAATACAAACTAACACTATTTTTTGACGCCAAGGGAACAAATTGTAAAATTTTTATAACCAAAGTTGGTACCAACTGTATTCTAACTTGAGTTTTTTAAATGAAATAAAGCGTAATTCAATACGTCAAGGTTTCCATTCACAGAAACTCAGAAATATTATCCTATTCAAGACAATTAACACTAGTAATGTTGCAAACATATAAAAATGTATAGCGATAGGAAAGTAGGTCAACTAGTTTTTATGGTTATTGTGTGAGGTTAATCAATGCACATAACACTGGTCATACTTTGAGGCCAAAACACTAGTATCACATACTTTGGTCATACTTTGAGACTGAAACACTAGTATCACATATTTTGGTCACACTTTGAGACTGAAACACTAGTATCACATACTTTGGTCATACTTTGAGACTGAAACACTAGTATCACATACTTTGGTCATACTTTGAGACTGAGACACTAGTATCACATACTTTGGTCACGCTTTGAGACTGTGAGAGTAGTACCATATTATTTTGGTCATAATCATCATTTCATTAATTATAATAAATGCGATAGTAAGCCAAACAGAGCCTTTCAAATTAATATATAGGATGTATCCTACTTTGGGTCCATTGCATTGTTCACACTTATTTGTATGTAAGAATAAATGTATACATGTAAGTACATATGACATAAACAAGCTTCTCCAGAAACAAATTGAATTGAAGTTTTTTACCAACACTCTTTTAATAATGGGAAAACATGTCAGATTAAAACAATGACAACGATTGTAATGTTGTCATTTTGAATAGCTCTCATACTTTCAAAGTTTAATTAATCGCCTGTTTAATTTACGTTTCTACTTCGAAATTCAGAACGTGACATGTTATTATAGTACCTTTCTCTGCTTCTTTATCACATTTGTGGACGGGGAAGCACCGCAAACTGTTCCGCTAATTGACAACCACAAGATGTTTGGTGGTTGTCAATTAGCCGTTTTCCCGCATGCGGATTAATGAGCAATGTAAAGATTTTACTTACTGTCGGTCTAATAAAAGACTTGACATAAATAATTACCTGATAGATGTAAAAAGTATCGATTCAATTATATAATGCTATATCGATGAACATATAGATATATCACCTCACTACGCGTCAGGACAACACTAGCATGCGTGTTGACTATATGTTTTTGATATACATATATAGTATATATATAGTATATATATATATTGCTTTTTAATTACAAGGTAATTTGCACAAGCTATAGTTTAATGGAATCTGATGAAGTGCCACCAACCTAGCAACAGCTGGTACGTCATAACCACTCTTAATATTATCAGGTCCAACTGGTACAGCAGCTGTGAGGAGTAGACGTGGTTTCTTAACCTCTTGAGCTTCAGCCTCGAAGGCTTCACGGAGTTCTGGAACAAAACACAATCTTCATTATATTGTTCTTAGTTGAATATTGTTACAATCAAAGCGAACGTGACAGTAAGTCCTTGGCTGGGTAAAGTTAGCAGGCTCGGAGACCGCCTTTCAAAAATTACCTATTTCTAACTTTACATAAATAATTTTGAATTTGTATAATGGCTTTGTGAGTTTCGTAGCTGCTCTATTCAAATTAGATAAATTGCTTCAGAAATGAAATTAAATTTTATATTGAAAGACACTTTATAAATCAAAAATAAACAATTTTGATTATTAATTAGATTTTTTATTACGTCAACATAATTGGGCACTTAGTCCCTTTTGAAGTGAGGAATAAGTTCATTTAATAAAAAATAAATGTCAACTTTATACAAATTTTATTTTATAGAAAATCTCACGGATTTTAAAGTATGAACACTTTTAAAACTATACAATATATTCGCAGTTTATGTATAGGTAATTTAAAAAAAACTAAAATATTATCTGGTCATATGACGAAAATCGACGCATCTATTACTCATGATTCCTATTTCTTTTATTTAAAAAAATACTATTTTCTTTTATTTTCATTACCAAAATCACCCATAAAATCGTTGTAAAATCCAGTACACATAAAAATAAATATATATTAAAATTTGTATGACAAAAACCTTGTATTTTAAAGATAGAGAGCGTCGCTGTCCAATTTTCTATTCTAGAATGATCTACAAAAATAGTGTTCGTAAGTACAGTTGTAGTATATGAGATTGCGGTAGAAGAAAAACAATTGTTTTTTACTCCGCATCTACTACCTGATCCATACACATCAGGCAGGCATAGCGTATGCTACTGCTGTTTACATATGTTTATATAGTACTGCGCTATATGAAGTTAGGAGAGCATAGTACATAGATCGCTCAATGTACTATTCATCTACAAATTATTTATTTATTCAATTAAAACTTAGTACATGTGTACAAGGCGGGCTTAATACTAGCATTTTCTATCAGCCAACCTTTAAATATTTATTAAGAAAAAAAAATGTGAAGGGAGGGATACATAAATAAGATTACTATAACATATATAAAAAACATAACAACAGTAACATAATTTACATAGATACATATACAGACATACAAAGTCATACATACGATATAAGTGTGATGTCAGGAATATACTTCTTGTATAGGTATGCAAAAACAGTAGTTTTTTAAAATTTTTAAAAATTATACTGTTACTGTAGAATTTATTTATTCGTTTATTAACTGATTAGTACCACGTAGATAATAGTATTGTAGATTACGCACTAATGATTGTCAAATTAAAATTCGAATGTCTTCATTGCAACTCACAATTATAATAATTAAGATGTCATACAATTCAGTGTCAATGTGACACAGCAATATGATTATACAAAATAACTTCAATTAATTATTTAATTTCATTTACTGTTTCGAATCATTGAAGTACAGTAATACGTTCCGGAAAAAACTGAAATTCCCGCGACCATAGAGAAGTTGATGACTACATTATGTTTATACGCACTCTTTCGCAATTTGAATTCTCAATTTGAATTTCGCGTTATAGTGAAACCGCGCATAACGGTGTCGCGTAAAGCGGGGTATTACTGTACACGTCAACTGAATAAAAACATTTTAATTCCAAATATATTGAAAATATTTATTGACATCAACAGAGATTAAGAGTCATCAATACTTAATTATAGACAAAATGAAACCTATTTTTAATTAATTAATTCCCATAAAGCAAAAAATATCCATCTCAGAATATTTTACTCAATAAGATTAATAATTTTGTTTGATAATAAAAATGAATTATTTTTTTATTGAAAGACCACACTCCGCCTGATGTTAAGCTAGAGTGCGGTCCATGAGCATAGACAACTGTTACCACAGACAGATGTCTGCGCGCAACAGTCGACTCCACTATGGCAGCTTGATGAGACGAATTTTGTATTAATGAATACTGAAAATCAACTCCTAGAGTTAGCGTATTTTTACTTAGACTAAAAAGTACTATATATTCATGAAGATTCTATATTTATGTTAAGAACTTGTTCAAAAATATCATATATAAATTATTAAATATAGGAACGCTTTAAAATGCATTGTTTTCCCTCTTTGGCCTTTATTGTGATATATTCAGCCTTTCAGTATACTGTCTCTCTGTGACGAAGTGGTTGAGACACTAGTCCTACGTAATAAAGAAATGAAAATCGTTTATTAGCATAGGTACTAAAGACGTGCACTTGCTCATCATTAGACTCTACAATGGCTTCGGAAAGGCGTATGACGAGATGAAGACCACAAGAAACTCGTCACTCATAGCCTCTATATGAAATAATTAACAAAAAGAAAAACTTAATTTTAATTCAGAGAAAAAAGTAAATATCTTTATATAAAAATATATAACTACCTATACATATACAATTGAATCACAAATCCTTCTAGTAAGTCAAGTTCAAACACTAGTTTAACCACACATTTCCACCGCTCATGTAATCAATCATTTTAGTAGTAAGCCTTTTTAATAATTAATTAGTAAAGTAATAATTATCTTTTCCGGCTTAATAATGTTGTTGAATAATGTATAATAAAACAACGCAAAACTTAAATATTTTATTTTATTTTTATTATGATTATTTAAATTGAATGTTTCGAAAGAAACATGAGGTACTAAACGAGATAGCAGTGGGCTTATCACGAATTTTAGTCTGGCTTTCGAACCGAGTTCGCTTCAAGCGATTTGTATGGAAATTTGAACAGCGCCACCGCGTGCGGATTTGGAACTATAATATTTTAGATAATTTTTGTTAATTTTCGAACGTTTCGATCTTTCGTTCATTTGATAGATTGCTGGTGCTCGTTAGTCGTTAGTAAAAATTCATGATCCCGATTGCTAACGAATCCGTTTTACTTGTACAGCTCGATTCGAAAGCCAGACTAAATTCGTGATAAGCCCACAGGTCGTATAAGGCATAAATTACGTTATTTCTTTAAATAGTTGCAATAAAAACGTGAACGCATCGTAATGTGTAAACAGCCTTTACGTTTGAATCAAAATTTGAAAGGTCTCTTCGTGCTTAGAGCGTGAAACCCATATACGATGCCAATATTCTGATAACCATTTTAGCGTATATTTAATTGGCAAACCACTAAAATAGAATAGATGAAATTGTATTTTAGAAATTAATTAACCTATTAAATTAAAATGTTATTTACTAAATATTTGTTTAAACAGAAAATCAAACTAGAAACCTCTATATCAGGGGTGGCCAACCGGTCGATCGCGACCATTAGTCCAGTCGATCGTGGCAAGGCAAAAAATATAAATAAATAGACCAGACTAAAATTTAAAATTAAAAAAATAATAAAAATTTAAGGAAACAATCTCATATGTGATACGAAAAGGGAGTCCTAAGACTGTTCAATAAAAAATATTTTATGATTGTGTACTAAACACTATGCTGTTTCATTTAAGATTTCAAGAAGTATATATAAGTGGTAGATCGCACAGGGTTTCGTTAGTAAACAGTAGATCTTATGTCTAATCAAGTTGGCCACCCCTGCTCTATATGGTACCCACTGCAAGCGCCATATGAAATTATTTGAGAAATATTATACGAATATTTGACCACAAAAGTAAGTATGTACAGTATCGACAGAGATTTTCAGGAGGTTCGAACTGAAGGCTACAGTTGCTACATATTTCTTGGTTCAATATAAACTACAAACCAAAATTACGTCTTGAAATAAAGCAATACGACTCGCCAATACTGTATGTAACAGATTGTGTTAACGATGTGTAGTGATTACTTCTTCTATTTATTAATTTAGGGCGCTATTCCACTGGGAGCTAACATTAAATATATTATAGCAGGCAGACGTCAGTCCTTTAAACGGAGTATCCAGGTTCTATAGAAATACCTTGTATTTATAAGAAATATATTATGTTTTTATTACTTTTACTAAAAGCTAAGAAATAGCTGTTACTTTAAAATAACCTAATGTTACTCGAGGCAATCTTTAATTACTTGTCCCCAACTGCTCTTAAGGGTCCCTTAATTCTACACCTCATTAACTCGTGAAATTGGTTACGGTTTCGTCTTATATAGAAACTGTGGTTTATTGTTTTATTCTGTTTATAATTGTAGTTTCTCAACTCTTTAGAGACACATATGAGTAGTCACTGAAATTCTGTAGGCTCTACCAACCCCAGAAGGAACAAACACACCTTCTTCTGCCTTCTCAACAAAAAAACTTCAAAACTCCAAATGTCACTCATCCTTACGAAACAAAATAAACCAATCACACGCTTGAAACATTGTTTATGTGATTCTTGACCAATGATAATAATCCATTCCAACTGTCTACTGTCATTTAGCTGTCATTATTTATTAAATATACAAATAACAGAAAGAAGAAAATGCAAATTAATGTTTAAACTGGATATTTGATATATAAGTATATGCAATATATTACTATTTTATTTTGATTACTATCTAATAGTTGATGTGTTTAAAGATTTATTATTTACTAGCTGTTGCCCGGGACTACGTCTGCGTAATAATGAAGATATAAAGTACTATGAAGTTTTCATATTTCAGTCAGAAGACAATGCCTATCACACTTCTGTAATAAAATGGCATCTAACCACAATAATACCACCTAATCTTAAAAATTCAAATAGTTTTATACTACATATATAAAAATAACAGACGGAAATAAAAATTAATATAGAAAAATTCCAAACAGCTGAAACTATAGTCAATTGGAAACTGGAAAATAAAAAGTATCATATGTACTTCTAGTACCCCCAAAAATATGTGTACAAAGTTTCATGATGATCGATTAAGTAATTATAGCGTGAAAACGTAACAAACAAACTCACTTTCACATTTATATTAGTAAAGATTAGTAAATAATTTTCACAGCATAAAATGCATTTAAGTAATGATCAGGTGATCACAGATCAAGCTACGCTCAAATGTTTGAAGCAAAAAAAATTAGTCTGAATTAGTAACATAGGGGGTCGAATGCTAGTATACATATAAAATAGACGCAACCGTTCGTAATTAGTTAGTTGTGCGGTAGTAAACACATCCCATTTAAACCACCTTACATGTGCAAGAAATTGATGGATGGTAACTATATATGAAGTCGGATTATTTTTTTTGTAACAATAATAATAACTCTGTATTGCACAAATTAAAATACATTTAAAGAACAGAAGAAAATAAAAATGAAAAACAAAAGGCGGCCTTATAACTAATCAGTGATCTCTACCTTTGTATTATACTAGCTGTTGCCCGCGGCTTCGCTCCCTTTAAGAAGTATTATTATTAATTAGGTATAGTTTTTGCGGCTTTATTTTTGTTTACCGTGTGTAAAAACGTCTTTATCATAGTAGCTCCAATCTTTAGTTTCAGTTCAATCAGTCGAAAATCTAATAAGATTTATACAAACTTTCATCCCCTATTTTATCCCCTTAGGGGTGGAATTGATCAAAATCCCTTCTTAGCGGATGCCTACGTCATAACATCTACCTGCATGCCAAATTTCAGCCCGATCCGTCCAGTGGTTTGGGCTGTGCGTTGATAGATCACTAAGTCAGTCAGTCAGTCACCTTTGAGTTTTATATATATAGATAGTGATTGTCATAAAATAACTGGATCAGTTCAGATGCGTATATACAACACACTGTACAAATATGACATACGTTACAACAGCCGAACACTCAGGTTAACCATAGAGAGATTATACAAGACCATAGATTATAATATTAATCGAATACTATTTTATTATAACACTTTGTATTTAAGTAATTAAGAGAAAAACAATTATTTAATAGAAATATAAAAACTTGATGTAGATTAAATGGAAATGGTCACTTTAATAAAACTGCAGTACCGTTAGCTTCGTTAATTTAGCTTGAGTAGAGTGTTGTGGTATACAATAAGATTCCTATTAGCACACGATATGAAATGAAAATAGTTTATTTTAAGCAATAAAGGCGTGCACTTGCTCATCGTTAGACTCTACAATGACGAGAAGAAGACCACAAGAAACTCGTCAATCATAACCTGCATATGAAATAATGAACAAAAAAAAAACTGAATTTTACTAACGACTTCTTCCAAGAGCGTAACGACGAAACAAAAGAAGAACGTATAGTTTTTTAAATATAAGTCGGTCTCTATATAATTCTACCACGATATACATATTCAATTCCTTCAAGTAGAGGCTTTCAGTTCTTGATTGCTTTCAAAACATTAAAAGGTACATATTGCTATTCTGGCAAAGATGTCGGTAAACTTCTTAATTTAGTTCCGAGTTCGTTTATCTAATGAGTTATATATATATATATATATTAACACTAGGTTTACGGACGTTTTCTATATACCTACTTCTACTAAAACGCGTCAATTTGACGCATATCGTAGAGATAGGTATACCACATAGACAAGTTCAGTAATTCAACACTTTTAAAGAAAATAGACTTCAATATATATTTCCCTCGATCAATGAATAAAAGTCATACAAGGAGATAAAATAAAAATTTAAATAGTTTTTGGTAATTCTCTGATAAAAGTCTAAATGCGTCAAATTGACGCGTCCCGTAAACCTAGTGTTAAAGCAGTATTCATTGCTTTCAGTTTATACGCAGATTCTTTTGCTGTAGCAGCTGCTCGTCAGTGGAAGAGACTGCCTCTTGGGATTAGACAGCCTCTATTCTAAACAGTTTTAAAAACAATCTCCACAAGCACTTCTTACATAAACAGAAGATGAACAAATTCCTCTGACATAATTATTTAGTATATTTATATTATTATATTATATTTATTAATAATACAAATTATTTGTGTATTATTTTGTATTTATTTAAATTATTATATTTTTCTGCACTATTTACAACATCACCGCTCACATCTCCCAAAGGTAAACTAAAAATGCCCAAAGGTATTAAGTTCGCCTTTTGACATTTTTGTACAACAAAGAACTCTTTTTCGGGCATAGCTGTGACGAATTTTCGTCACATTTTACTATAGTATATTTGAAAGTAATAGAACAGCAAAACTCTTAACTTGATAGAAAAACCTGAAGCTATATGAAATTAATTAGTACGCTCCTATGACGATACGACTCGGTGAATAATTACAATTTATAAATTCCTATTTCATTTGTAACCACACAACATATATTGTATTATACAATATTCATAATAGTGTTGTAACATAATGACTTAATATCGATATCGATAAAAAAATCGTAAACCCAAAATTAATTGATTAATTATTTGTCATCGTCAAACTATCCCTACTAATCACTATTATAAATGTGAATGTGAGTTTGTTTTCTTACCTTTTCACGCAACAACTACTTAATCGATCATCATGAAACTTTGTACACATATTTTTGGAGATACTAGAAGTAAAATAGGATACTTTTTATTTAAAAAAAAAATTATACTATAGTTTCCAACTGACTATAGTTGCAGCGGTTTGGAATCATACTGATTTATTTCTATTGAAATGATCTCTGATACTTATTTAATGACTTAAATGCGAGCGATGTGCGGGTAAAAGCTAGTTACTATATAAAACTATTTATAATATATTTAAAGTGTTACAAATTTATTACACAATATAGTACTTCACTAATAGTTTAGTCATTTTTAAGAAGCTTACATATTATTATTTATCGTTTTGAATCATTGCAATACTCATCTATAGTATAAAAAAACATTTAAAAACTAATTTCATTCATTCATTCATTCATTTCATTCACATTTAGTATCAGACTTTGTATTTCAAACATTACGATTTATTACACATACAACCACATTTAAAGACCACCGATGCATTTTGTAAAGCATTTATTCAATTGTTCTTTAAATGTAAAAATAATATGAAATAAAGAGGTATTTCGATGGTTATGAAACCACCACGTTGAAGCGATCTTGTTGCATTTTAGGATTAGCTTAACAGTAGCCGAGCATATGAGGCTATGATTAACACTAGAAGTGTCGGGCTGCATACTATACCTTTAAAGATCACAGCCGTCAATTTTGTTTACTATAAGAATATCGCTGCCGTCACATTGACGTAAAGGAATCTCATATACCACAAGTATAATAACGGTTTTTTATATGCATTTAAGCTGACAATAATAAATCAGGAAAAGTAAAAAAAATACTAAAAGAAACAAAAACATAGTTTGTATTATAAAATATTTAAGAATGAAATCGCCGTGCCGTCAAATTGACGGCGTTGGTCTTTCTAGTGTTAACGAGTTTCTTGTGGTCTTCTTCTTGTCATACACCTTTCCGAAGCAATTATAGAGTCTAACGACGAGCAAGCGCATGCCTTTAGTGTCTATGCTAATAAACTAATTTCATTTCATTTAATTTTATAGAAAATTTTCACTTCTTAAACTACCTCCATCGAAACGTCATAACGATTATAATTGTTCGTAGGACATAAATGCAATTACGTTTAAAAAGCATTGTTTGGACAGAATTCGATGTCTAAGCCTAGTTTTGGCGCTCAAACAGGCTGTCAGTTTTTTTCATTTGTTTTGCATTTGTTTTTTTTGTGGTTAGAAAATATTACGTTTTATGTTCATATTGTAAAACATATTTAATTCCTAAAATATAATTAATAAAGTATATAAGAAGTAAAGAAGTTTGAATTTACTAAGAGACGCATGCAAGCATTAATATTATGCTCGAAAAATCGATTCAACGTATTTGATTTATAATCATGTCAATGCTTGTTAGTTGAACAATTTAAAAAAAGACGTATTTGAAAAAAGAACGGAACGAGCAATTTGAAATGAAAATCTCGATATCAAAAACTACAAAAAATGGTTTTATCGATAACGTATGTACATCACTATTGTTTCAGGTCGTGTTGGCGACAGGTGCAATCGAGCGCGACCGCTTCATACTAACGATATCGACTTTGGAGACAGATTATACTGATATACTATATCTGAATTTCCATAGACTGTATTACTTTTAGAACCGACATTAACCATCTATTATACATGAAACGACATTATCCCTACTTAATATTATAAATGTGAATGTGAGTTTGTTTGTTTTCACGCAACAACTACCTAACCGATCATCATGAAACTTTGCACACATATTTTTGGAGATACTAGAAGTAACATAGGATACTTTTTATTAAAAAAATAATTATTTTTTACTATAGTTTCCAATTGACTATAGTTTCAGCTGTTTGGAATTTTGTCATTTTTATATATGCAGTATAGAACTATTTGAATTTTTGAGGTTAGGTGTCATTTTTGTGGTTAGATGCCTTCTATTGAAATGATCTCTGATACTTATTTAATGACTTAAATGCGAGCGAAGCCGCGGGTTAAAGCTAGTATGAAACAAATGACCACTATTATTACAAATCAAATGAAATTTTAAATATAGAATAGGACAGTATGCAGAAGATAATTGAAGAAAACTAAAAAAAACAAATGACAATTCTAAAATATTATTTGGCTATCTATACGATGCAGCGGTAAGTTAGTGTGGTCCGATAGCGTCCTTTTCTAGATGTGCCAATATTTTAGGGATTTGTGCCGGGAAAAGGGGCACTGTTATTGAAACTAGCCATCTTTTGAAATAGAGGAAGCGATACTTGTAAACTTTAATGCGATATAACTACATAATGATTTTTATATTAAAGTTTTTTTTACGTCTGTATGGAGATTCATTTATCCGGGAAATAATTAGTATGTTTATAGACAAGTTTCTGGTCATATGCCTTTTCGAAAACTCGTAGAATCAATAAAGATTTTTTATTTATAAAAAGCAATTACTATCAAATGATAAAAACATTGAGATTGATTATGGCTTTTTGACATGAAGTTTTACGTGTGAATTAAAATTGTTCAATTTCTTATTGGGCTGCTGCCCGGACTAATCGACACTGACAGTCGTATTTTTTATAAAACTTAACATAATTTATAAAAATCAAAAGGAGTTTGCGATCGCTAACAATTTACTTACCTTTCAGCAAATGGACATAGTTTTTCTTATCGTCTCCTCCCTTAGGGTACTCCCAATCGACGTCGAGACCGTCGAAGTTGCGATCTCTAAGATACGGGATAGCTGAGTAAATGAAGGTCTGTCTGGCGTATCTCGTTGATGACATGTCTTTGAACTTCTGTGTGCCGAATGACCAACCACCTTAGAACAAAAGTATATTATTATTAATATTTAGTAACTTCACTACTCACTCACAGATGGCGCTATTCAAAAATGTAACACGATAAATGTTAACATTAAACATAACTATTAGATCGTCATGTATTTGTGCTTGAAAGGAATACATTTATTTTTACTTCCTTACAACTTTAACTAACACAGGTGTGAGTGAGATAACGTTGAAATTTAAAAAATATATGTAGTTTACAAAGAAGAATGCACTCAAAGCAAAGAAAGGTATTTAAACATGAACGTTGTAGCAATACCAACATGCACAAAAAGTATTAAAAGGCAACATTTTCAGTTCTACAAAAACATTCAAGGGATTTCAATAAAAATGTTCTGTAATAAAACTTTAGTGGTTTCAATGAGATTCTGTTAGGATAATACAAATGCTTTGAACTAGCGGAATTTCAAACTCTTAAGTGTAAGTGCATTCAATTGGGACTTTTTATACACTTTAAACAATTTTAAATTTGGAACTCAGAAACAATTGTAAATCTTTGCCTTAAACAACAAAAAGTGTAATTGTCTATGGCAGTGATTCTCAACCTTTTTTTTGTTGCGACACATATTTAACGATTTCAAAATTTGGTGGCACACAAAGAAAAAGATAAAAATTATTTACTTACTACAACACACTGCATAAATAGTTTATGACAAAAATTTTAAATATACGAAATAAATTAATATATACTACAATAATAACTCAACGTTTATTAAGGGATTAATTACAAGCTAATAATAAAAATATTTTTAATGTGAAATTTGAGCTTGATGTTTTTTGATAATTTCATTTATATTTGGTCGTAAAAATGTGCCGACTTGAGACATATTCCTATTGCTATGTACGCCGCTTCATCATAATTTGGCACTAAGAAGAAACGCGTTGCAAAGCAAATAATAATTTTTTTTTTTGTGGATTTAAATATATATTCATGTTAAAAATATTTTTCTTTTTAAATGATATAATTTAATAATATTAACATTATTATATATTTGCAAAATTTGGCGGCACACAAAAGTGCCGTAGCACAGTGGTTGAGAATCACTGGTCTATGGTCATAGTAAAGACGCAATAGTTTTATGTAGAGTTCTAAACCACTTTTTAAAATTACATTAAACTCTTAACTAGGAAACTCTATAAGGGCAACATAAAACAAATAAACTCGAAATAAAATACTTATTTCTTTTAATAGCATTATTGTATATAGTATTTTGATAAATGTTTTTTTTTTTCTTTTCTTCTTTTTTTTTAAATTTAGTCTATGTATTTTTGTAATTAAAAAATATTAATTGAGAAAATATTATTAAAAAAACACCGATATCATAATAATTACAAAATATTCCGCATAGAAATATTGCATAAATCCCTATGCTTATTTACACTATACAAGTATATATAGGAAAAACAAATTTAAAACAAAATATAGTAAATATATTTATATTCAAACCAATTGGGTAGGATGTATTGCCAA
>JAPWLS010001821.1:0-65564 GCA_028551675.1 Tineola bisselliella
GAATGACCGCTGGATAGCAGTAGTAGGTTTTTTTGCATCAGAAGATGCTGTCGTGTAAGATGACGCAGTGTGAAGGTGTACAAGAGTACGCGCGTACTCAATACACAATTTTGTGATCTTTTACTATTTCAGACTAGCTTCCATACTTATATGTGTCTATTTTAAGGCTGCTACTTTGACTAATGCCGTGGAAGGCTTTAAAGTATAGGCATATCCCTACAATCCGGATATATTTAGATTTTTTATGTAATGAAGCGATTAATCGACCATAACCTGACATGGTTACTAATGCACCACCACTGCCAGCTCCAAATTCTAATAGTATCACAACCGATAATACAAATGTAGCTGAAAACATCGAAAACGCATCGACAACGTTGCCTCCTATACCAGCTTTGCAGACTTCTCCAACAACGCCGACAACACTAGAAAAATCGATGGGGATTTCAGATCCATCTGTTGAGATTGCAGATTTATCTGTTTTTGGTTTAAACAGGAGTTGGAGAAAGTGATACAAAAGAAGGATAAACCAAAGAATAGAATACACTACTTATAAACGCTAAACCAAAAAAGATTACTGATAAGACACTAAAGAAAACGATAGTAACAAAAACTAAGCCAAATAAAATTTATACTTATGGAGGATGTCAAGAAATGTACAAAGAAGAAGACTGGATTCAGCGTGCAAAGTATAAAACTTGGTAGCATATAATATTCACCACCACTTATTCAGGGTTTGGTAACATTATTTGTGATTTATGTGATTATTAATATATGCAGTACTCTTATCGACCCTCGTGCGTACTCTTATACACCTGTGTGTGTAAGAGTTCGCAAACATGCTGCGGTCACAACGTAATGTCAAAGCTATTATTTTTATTGTTTCTCTATGTAGGTAATTGTCATTGATCTTAATCATACAGTTGGATTGTTTCTATGGAATTTATTCTTCAATTTTTTTCTTTACTGTTACTTATTGATCATGTTGTTTTGATTGTGTGTAATTTTACTACAAGTTTTTGTTATTTTTATGTTTGTTATTTTTTAAATTGCACTGTATTTTTGTTTTATACATTTAGGTACCTATAACATTTAGTTTGAAGAGCAAGTGTGATTGCGGGTATTGGAATAATAACTTTTATATCTCAGTTGTTATTTATTACCGTTCTACGTAACTAATTATTATATTTTTATGACAGTGTGTCTCCGGCGCGACAGAAGACAAGCCGCAGTAATTTATATTACGAGAATGTTTGGACGCGCCCGCGCACCTATAATTATCGAGAGGAATCGAAGAGGTAGTTACAGACAATAATTGGGAATAAACAGTAAGTAAATATACCCTATGCATCGTAATATTGTTTTATGAGGTTCTTAAAAAATAATGAATGTCATTTCAAAGCTGGACACTCGCACCAAAGCTTAATAACTGGCGGTTACCTACATCATCGTTCTATCGTCGTCGGTTTGGCTTATAGACATTTTTTGCCTTTTGACAACAGTCAATAATTTTGGCTTGTAAAGGTGCTGCAGTTTTACAGTCCGGCAATGCTTGTTTAAAAAAATTTATGAATAAATTATGTTCCACCGTTTAGTTTGCCATTTTAAAATAAGTTTCAATTGTGAAACACTGTTACAGTTGATGGCAAAATTTGTATGATTTATGAGGAAAAAATGAGTCAGGGAAGTATTAAACTTAACTTAGTTTTATCAATACTATATATCTTCTTGATGAACCCATATTTAAAGATATCAGTAGCTTTAAATACATGCTTAATATAGTCTGGCATGTAAGCGCATTTTACATGTGAATAAGGTTTAGTGTATTTGTCAACTAGAAGTGTGTAAGATATTAAACAAATCGTCTAATTTAGATTTTACCTATTTTAAACTAAATACCAAAAGACTATCCAGTACACAGTCTATACGTACGATATACAATTCATATAAGTGTGGTAATGCTATCACTTACTCATAGATGTCGCTGATCAAAATGTAACGCACATTCTATATATCAACAAAAAATTATGTTATACTCTGTTATTGACCGAGTAGCATAAGTAAAATCTATAAAAAAGAACAATAAAACTAGGGAATAAAACATAATTAAATCCACGTAATATTTATTAAGGCTAAATCGTATTAGATCATAATAAAGGGACAATTTATTATTTTCATGCGAAAATTACAAAAGTTACGTAACAAAATTATGCGTGTCGTAGAATGTTTGTCATGTCTTGTCTTGTGATCGAACCTCGAACCCTAACGTCGAGCGATACCCGCATTTGTCTTCATTTTACTTGACTAAAGGGTTGATCTATAACTTCGATTCGATATCGATAAAAATTACATGTTATATATTTTGTATTATTAAAATGTTTTAGTGTATATTGTAAAAATCAGTTTAATGCTGGTATTTTAGAATTAAAATCTATTTATATCAAATTTCTCCAACAGTTTGATTTTAAAAAAAATTATTAAGATTTTTGTAATGCTTTGTAAATTAACGTACATATAAATATAAAAATTATAGCTTTTACACTGTACTTTTTTTGTCGATAAACAGGTATAACATCACTAAAGCATTGCTTATCGAAACAAAGAACATTGATATTAATTTGGTGCGCCTTCCGACGCCAAATCAGGTCTCCTGATCTAATTATCTAATATTCGGAGACCGGTAAATATTAAATTTTGCGACCGTTTTCTTCCCTAGGGAAATAATAGCAATGTTTTAAATAACAGGAGGGAAATTGCTGAGTTCAAGTCGAGTATAGGTACTCAATTTGAGAAAAACATTCAAACTTTTAATGAATGCCGTTCAGATTCTCATTTGAAGTGATTTTTGTTTTCTCCTACCAGTCTATAGCTCATTTACATTGGCCAGGTTACTGGTAAGTAGTATGTCAGTTTCTAAAATGTAGCACTAATTAGTTGCATACGGGAATTACCTATCTGCGAATTAACGAACAATGAAAATAGTCCATTAGTCCATTAGCTCATTTCTTCTTATTTTAAATGCCTAAAATGTCTTTTGTTTCATTTATCGTTTCCTTCTTGTGATGAAATAGTTCAAGCAGTTATACAGTATGTCTTCTCTTAGTTTATATATGTCTTGTAATAGGCCGCTTAGGACGTCACTCCCGCAGACAATAGTAGCTTCATATAAACTGAACACAATATGCGATTGAGCCATTTCTTGAAACTTCTGGCTCATAAAAGCACAAACGCATAAATAAATTAATATTGAAATTAATTTATCTTGATTCTACACAAGGGAAAGCAGAATTTATAGTTTAACACTGTCATAAATAGATTTTATTTAAACAATAGTAAAAGTGGTTTTAAGATAATTTTGTTTGTAACGTAGAAAGGGCTATGTCGTTTATCTTGGGGCAAATTTCTAAGAAATTCTTTCTAAACAGCTTAAACGTTTAAACACAGTAATTTGTGTAACTAAAACATTGACTTCCAAAAACTTGTGATGGCCCATAATGATATAAGTCGGTAGCTCTTAATATAGTCTGATTTGTTCATATAAGTATTGTAAAATTGTTTCAAATAAAATCAAAGATATACGTAAACGTAAACTCTAAACGTAAACTTTTAATTTGAATTGTGACGAAGCAAACGGACTATAACTAAGTATTAACATATTGTTGTATTTAACTAAATCGTCATAGCCGCGGGTTCTTAGATTTACTTTGAATATATTAAAGTATTATATTCACATTCAGTTGAATATTAAAAAATGTAAGTATTCAATATGAGCATGTGTCTACTTTCAAAACAATACCATTTGCAATATCGAAACGTTTTTATTTTGTATAATATTTTAAAGTAGATAAATTAATTCTGTGTGTTCAAATTAATGAAAATTCAAAATTCAAATCGAATAAGGCATGAACGTTAATAATCATTACGAACTGATTAAATCGGTATGAACCAATCAAGCCACATCAAAGCGTTCTATTAACCAACAGCAAATGTCAGTGCCAAAGGACCAATTACAGTGTTAAAAGGACCACGATGAAACGCCGCGGGGTTCACATGGGATTCCAAATTTGAATTTGAAATTTACCAGGTCGATTTGAGGCGACACAGAACGCTCATAGACGGTTTGGTGTGTTGAAAAATTATAGTATATCAGAAATTGCAGATAATTCAAGATATCATTATTTTTTATGTACCTGTTACTGGCTAAATAAATATTAGAAATAATGATTAAATTATATTAATTTTTTTGATACTTTTTCCAATGATTACAATGGTTTATCGGAAATTATTGCATGTACTATGTAGTCAGTCACAATATTAATATCAGGTCGCGTCGCGTTCGTCCCGCGGGGTTTCTAAATCATCCGTAGCGTCGCTCCCTCTGGGGTAAGCGCCTTTCCTCATTCTAAACATGGATAAGACGATAAATAGCTCATCGGAAAGAATGAAATCGCATATGGTTCACTAAAAATATTTTAAGAATTAGTTAGTGTTCTATTACGACCTAGTTATTCGGCCCAATTGTAACGTAATCTAAGTAATTTTATTATAATAATTGAGGTAATGTAATAGCACGAAATTTTAAATTAAATGAACATAATAGTATATAAACTAAGCTGGAAAATAATTATCTAAATTGCAATAAATATTATATGAAATATCCACTATATTCTATCGTTGTCGAAGCGCCTCCGGTTACATTCGCTTTACGGTGTAATTTTTCTTAGGTTATTTATTTATTTATTACAAGGTGAGTGATCTATATCACGTCATATCTTACACCCTTGTAAATGGGCCGGCATTTATTCACTTGCATCTTAAAGACATACATTGTTTCGTCCTGCAATATATTCGCCCCAAAAAATTGATTAGATTTTCTTTATTGTGCGCACATTGTGTTGTCGTTATTTTTAAAAAATAGCATACACAAAAAATATTTTATACCTCATTTTTAAATACACTAAGGTCTGATTTTAATTCCAATTTACCTACTTGGCTTTCTTTGACTTTCCCTATTTTTAAATTTAGATACATAAAACTTATACATTCTATAAAACCCTTATTTATTCTTAAAAATATATTAAATTCTCATCATTATGTTTGCAAAACGTTTTGAAATACGCTAGACCAGTTAAGCTGTATAGTCGTAACAAAATAACACATAAAATTCGTCCCACAGGTCAAAAATTACCCGACAATTTAAGAATTGGCTGCATTTATTCATTTGTGTCTCGCTTCGGTTTAGCGCTTTGTCTTTATTCATTGTTACAACTGAATATTGAGCCTCCTATGTTAGAGAAGCGTTCTTAAATAATGTTTATATAATAATTGGAACGTAGTATGGAGTAATTAAAACTTTTTGTATAGCTATATACAAATTCAGGTAATATGAAAGTAGTCTGAAAATAAAAATTGTATGGTTTTAGTACGGGATATGTACTCCAAGCGATTTTTTACTAGAGAATGATCCGTGACAATTAATGACTCTTCTATGTCAACGTTTAGATCGACAGGTCACACTCATTTGTTTTATTCTTTTGTTTTATTGAGAATGTGTCCATTTTATTGCAAAATGTATATAAAAATATAAATGTTAATTAAAATACCTAATATAATCTTTATTTGTAATTTTTTTGTATATTATTTTCGTTACGGTTGATGACTGGCTGGTGCGGTACCGTTGCAGTTGGCTGAGAGGTATTGCAGTCTGTCTGAGGAAATGAATTATCCTTGAAGGATAGTCAGCTAACTTTGCAGCTGCTGGCGTTAGTGAGGTAAAAATATTTATATATCGATATGAATTTAATTAATTTAAAAGACGTTATATGGCTGGTTCTAGTTGAATCTGTTTAACCGATATTGAAATGAATTGTTAGTGTCATATTGGTATTTGATACAAATGATATTAAAAATATATTAGTACATATATAACTTCATATATTATATGAATATATTTTTAAATAAATTTTTATCGATATTTATTTATAGTGTAAATTAATATTAGGTATATTTTTTGGAATATGATATTTGTTACTATAAATTCGATCTTTTTTCTGTTACAGAGTTAATATAAAAATGAAAAATATCGATATTATAAATCAAATAAGTACTTGGTATATTGTAACTTTAAAAAAAAAATAAAAAAGTTCTCTTTTTGTGTCAGTTTTTTCCCCTTTCGGAGATTCATTTTGGACAATAAAGTGACCGCATCTGCTATTAGCCGTCGGGGGCAGGTGGTAAAATCATGATAGCTGTGAAAATGGCTTGTTCATGCCGTTTACGGTGAAGTGATATCAAAAAATAACAATGAAATAATATTACTTTTTTATAGTGGTCCACAGAGAAATATCTGAAGACAGCAATCTCTCCTATACGAATCCCTTAATGAGACGAACACTTCACTTAAATATGGAGGAATACACTGAGATGGCAGATTAGGAGAATGAGACATCAGTATGTGTAGATAATAAAGAGTGTCGAGTTAATAGCGTTTAGTCTATGTAATTTAATAAATTACGTCCAAATTGATTAAATGCAAATAGTGAGGCTACTGGTATAGCTTTATAATTCACAGGTTTATCCCAAGACGACACCTCACGTCTTCATCGCGTGCGTATTACCACATAATATAATATCCATGTTGTTACAGTATATATTTAACTTTATAGGTTTATTTTCATAGAATATAAATATTTGAGTATGGTGATAATTATTTTAAATGTTTTTATTTATATTATATATCTGTAGTAGAAGATATACTATATGTATTAAATTTAAAAAAAAAATATTTTGTTTTAAATATGTTCTAAAATATTGTATTTCTTTAATACCGCAACTGCATGTTAATTAAATATCGATAAAGTTTAAAACAGCATACGACATTCTTAGGAAATGTATAACGGAGAGTGTGTTTATTGATGTCACTTTTATCAACTTTATGGTTATACCCGCATGTCAAGTTAGTGTTATCAGAGCCACTAATTCTGTCCTGCCAACGTTAATTGGTTGTGTGAAGAGAATTACTAAGTAACACATATTTATATACCATTTAGTAGCATTTAAACCTTTTAATAATAATAAATTATATAAAAGTATATTTAAAATATTCATTTGTATAACTTTAATGCGAGCCATAGAATTCGTCATAGCAGAAGCGGCCGTTGCCTACTGATATTTCAGACTTTGAATTTAGAATTTCACATGACATACTATTATACTATTTTTATAATATAATCTTGCGATATTATTTTTAAGTAACAAATTTGAGTGACATATCAAATGAAATATCACTTATTTGCGTTAACATGGTAATATGATATAGTGACTTAACATTTAAATATATATTTTTAGTATGCAAAACTGCAATGCAAGCCACTCATTACATTGTTAAATTTCTCCCAGTAATTTATTAAATATAAAGAGATCCTTGCAGTCCTTTAAGGATGTTTTTCCTATATTTTTAAAAATAAATCGACTCAAACGTTATTAAGTTGAAGGGCTCTTAATTAGTCCTATTGTAAGTAACATGACAAGGTGGACGGGCAATTTCGAGCAGCTCAAACCCCAAAACTTTAGGCAACAAATCAAAACAAGAACTTAAAAAACGCTTAACTAAATCATCATTTCTCTTTCCGAAATCGGACTCGCTTTAGATAATTATAGGCTTCTGAGGTGCTCTTTTCACATAAGTGGTATGGCATTCCGAGGAACTAATCAAGAGGAAAAGAATAGATAGATGCGTTTTGTCTTTTTCTGTTTCGCAGACGCCATTTGAGAAGTTAATCGGTTAAGGATTTGGTCAGAATCTTTTTTTCCCCTTTGTCCAGTTCAAAGACGATTCAACATTGATTAGATTTAAATAATTAATTTTTTTCTTGTACATATTAACATGAATTTTACATACCTTATTTAACTACTGCTGTTTATTATATTTTAGAAGAAAAACAAGTAGGTACGGTTGAAGCTAATGTTTAAAAAGAAATATTATCGTACTTAAATAGTTTAATATCGTTATTATTTTGTTTATTTTAACGCTGTATGTGAATCACGGGAAATATTTTGAATTGTTACTTAAATCTTTTACGAATTCGTATTGGAACACATACCCACTCGTAATAACAAGTATGGGATAATCGAATAAATTAATATAATGTACTAGAAACACGTGTATTCTGATACATTTATTGAAGGGTAGTACTTGGATTAGCATACCTAACTCGAGTGGCACTTAACACTAAGATAATGGGCATGAGTGAAGCATCATTCAAGTGTCAATGTGACATTATAAAGATTATATTGACAACTTTGCACCGTTCATTACGGTAATGTATGTTTCTTGATATCGATGTATTTAACGAGTTAATTTTTAATTAATATTTCTACCATTGAGGATGCAAAGAAGGCTTCTTGCTTTCTCAGTGGCTGCGAACTTAGAAGTGGTGGTATAATCTTGGGATAATAGACGGGTGTGTTTGATGAACATACATCGACCTTGTCAGTTTCAATATTGGAATTTATTAATTGTAAATAGTTTTAGAGTTTTTTTTTAAATTTAATTATAATTTAATAAATGCTTATCGTTCAAATTCATAAATAATAAATAAATAAAAACTGTTCACTCATTAAAAGGGTTACGGCGTTAAATAGCATAGTATTAGATAAATGACACGATAGAATACGATGTCGAACACGGAACCATAGGTTGTTTAGCCCCGCTACTGACGAGCTGATAACATTGAACAATGCTCTACAATCTCATATAACAATTTGTATGTAAAACACGGGAACTCGATCTCTTAATTTGTTGCTACGTGTCTCTGTCGCTTGATGTTCAATGTCGAATAAAGAAATGTACAACATTGGATGCGGTATATTTAAATAATGTTCAGTCTTACACATTAACTTTTGCTTATTAGCAATTGATCCACAAGAACTACATAATTAATATACCAAAACCTTTTCCATGAATCGTCGTGAGATTAGCCTTAGTCACAGACACGTGGCTAAAAGCTTAATTTTATAGCAATAATAAAAACGATCCATATTTTCAGTTTTAGTATTTGATAGTAATAATAAGATATAGTTGGCCAATTAAAAATTAATGAATCGAGTCCTGATGCCATATCAAAATAATGTGTTTTTTAACTTCATGTTAAATGATAAAATAGAAACAATGGCGGTAGTAATGCGTGGGGACTAGATGCTATGCTTTGAGTGTGTGGACAGATTGGCTAGAGATCGCTAAAAGAGATAACGAGTTATTATGTGAAAATGTTAACTACTCAAAGTATAAAATACAAATTCGCTTAGGAATAAAGTAAAATTTAGCTAATATTAAGTTTAGAATTGTCTGTAAGCGAGAACTACTATAATATGTCTAGATATAAACCGGCTTAACGAGATCAATGTGTATCTTCCAGGTTGACAAGGCAGTCTTCTGTAGCGACAATGAATAAGATTGTCAATATATGTGTTGTGGGTGCATCGGTAAAGATACACTTGTGTCATTTATCTGCTTTGTTAAATATATTTAATTATTAGAAAAGCCACCAGGAACAAAGTTTTCAGCACGATATTGTACATAAATTTTCAATATTTTTCATTTTATTCGAATTCTCCATGAATAAAAGTAGACACTAGCTTTTGTTTGTTTCGTTTGAGATGTCTTCTCAAGTATAAATTAACTCAAAGTTGTATGCAAATTTTATTACCAACCTTTAGTATGTTATCTTAAGATTTTGTATTATAATCTGCTAGTGGGTATACACATTTTATAGCTTAATTGTAGTCAACATCTCCGTGCTTACTTTTTATTGGTGGTAGTCTGATTGTTGTATAACCTAGCGAATGAGCATTGGACCTGTTGTGAGTAATTACTTGTATTAATTAAAAAATAATACTTACTGTTAGGGCGTAAGTTAAGTCTGTACAGTAAATCAGAGGTTTCCAAACTTTTAGGACAACTGTCCCCTTACGTTTGAAATTTAATTCTAACACCACTAAGAGTAAAAAATTAAGTAAATATACTAAATTATAGTAAAAAATGAAACTATCCATCTGCTAGAGGTTTGATGCCCTTCCCTCCTTGAAAGTCTCTGAAGGTAATAGCTGTATAAGAGATAAATAAAATATATTGTTAAAATACTCCGATATATTGGGATTTTTCCAATGTATATCATGAGCAAAAATGTGTATTTATGAAATAATAAAGACATTTATAATTAAACTCGTGTTGTTTGTAATGAAGATAACAACAAAATCTTATTTGCATGTCCATTACAATTACAATAAACAACATGCAAATGTGACTAACTATTGTTCTAGACTGAATTGTTTGCGACAGAAACTTCATTACAATTAATTAACTAATTAATTTATTACGGTTTATTTTATTATAAGTAACAAAATGTATTTATTAACTATGCCTATTTTTTAATAATGACCTGAATAAGTTCATGATAATAGGTGATTAAAGTCGGCTTACTGAGATTTATTTTCACACAGTGCTTGAAGGATTTCGTGTTTTAGGATCAAGGATAGTCGCAACTGGGAAAGTTATTCAAATTTTCTAAACTTTATATTATTAAATTTTCGTTTTTTCCACTTCCATCAACAACCTTTAGTCTACTTTAATTATCATACACCGTATATACCGTATATATATAGGTATATAGGTAGGTTCAGTCGCAGGTTAAGAAGACCATACTGTCTGCTAAGGTACTAACTACTATTGAAAAATAAAAGACCGAATTCTATCCTTTAAGTATAACATTTTAGTATTGGTAAAGAAACAGTTTTAACAAACAGCTGTAAGTACAATTTGATTCAAAGATTATTTTGATCGATTTCTACAGCAATTTTTAATGATAATATCAAACTGTAGATGTAGGATAAACATTGGCAGTGTTACTATTACCAGAATACCTATGTAAATATTCTAAGTCTCCGGATTTCCTATATGTGCATTATCTAGGTCATCGTCAGCACTTCCGCGAGTTGCTAAAAGCTGTTAAGAGGCCGAACGCGATAGATTTAATGCCATCTAAATTGAACGAGATGTATGACCTGCTGAAGTATGCTGTACGTGTTATGTAGGTTGGCCATGATTTAAAAAAAAACTATTTTTAGCTAAATGTTAAGATATAATGCTATCAATGAGCGGATATAATTTCTTGTAGTACCTACTAAAAATAAATCTTATAAAATTAATTAGACCAAATTATGGTTACCCTATTTATATTTAAAATTTTAATTTTAATAAAATATAATTGAAAGAGGTTGTGTTTTTTCCCTAAAATTATGGTTACCGTTATTTAAAAAAGAATATTGAAAATAATGGCTCTCAATGTAACCTAATAATGTATTTATTCTACACGTTGCCAAGTGAAAATTAATTTTAGTAATAACTATTGCGTATGACTCTTAATATTTTATGGTGAAATACATTAAACTTACCTGAATACTTTTTGTGTGTTTATTTTAGAAGATTTACAAAATCTCTCACAATATAAACTAATGCAAAAGTTGACTCGTAGTCTCTACGTGATCAATATGGCTGCAAAGAAACGAAACGAAAAAATTTAAAAATACGTTCACGAATTATCTCAAATGTTGCTATACAATATGTTAATAATATATTTTTATTATTAAACACATAGTTGTTGGTAACCAAACACATCTTATACCTTTCAATTACTAGCTTTTAACAGAAAAAAAATACTCACCTATTGTCCATTAAAACGCACTTCCGGTAGACACAACAAATGAAAAACAGCAAAAAAAATTGTCAATCAGACACAAAACAACAATAATCAGATAATGCCTTCATTAAACAACAACAAAGAACATCATAATTATCTTAAATATTATAATATTGTCACTTAATCACATTAGCACAGGGTCAACGTCGATCACACGACAAGACTATTGTTTCATTTGCATGCTAACAGTCAGTTTCAATTGTTAGAATTATGCAAAGAAGTCTCGGGCAAGGACACGCTGTCCTTTTAAATAATTACACAACCTTACGACTACTTTGTTTATTATATCAATTACAAGTTATAAAGTTACATTTAGAGCTTAAAAGCAGTTCATTATGTCGACGTAGATAGTGTATACTCATTTCATGATTATGAAGATATGTATTTCTGATATGAAACGCTCTGAAATTTAACATAAGCCGAAATGGGGTGTTTGCTCATAGATTTGTTGCTATTGCCAATAATATGTAAAGTGCAGATTCAATTTTTCCTTTGAAAATGTATACGTTTATAACGCTATACCTAAATATGTAATTCAGTACTAACTTCATATGAAAAATTATTAGAATATAAATTCCTAAATACGCATTAAGGTTATTAACTATAATGAGCATAGTTAAAATTTAACAATTCAACCTACTTGGGGTTTAGATTTTTTCCAATAATGCCAAACTTCAAATATAAATACAATTTTCTTAGTATACTAGAAATGTTTAAACATAACATTGTCCTAAAGTCATAAAAGTGTCATAACTAATTTGAACGGAACGAATTGTCCAATATATAAAATGGCCGCGGGTCATTTATCGTAACAACAGCGTCGCGACGGTTTCCAATCTTTCACACGCATAAAACAAAGCCTTATAAATAAGCCACCAAAAAGGACCTACATTTTGCCCTTAAGACAGGACGGAAGATACTCACTCAGTGTACACACTATGTCCACAAACATATTCATTTGTATTAAAAAGCAAAACATTTTCTAGTAATCAAACTGCCAGTACATGCTCGTCCTTATCTTGTAATTAGCTATTTTAGATTTCAATGCGAGTTCCTCCATCGACCGATGTAACGAAATAAACAAAATTGTAGTAATTATTTTAAAATTTAACTATAAAATAAGTGACCATATCTGAACGTACACGGGGAAGACAGATAACCAAAAAGACAATGCATTTTGTCCACGAGGTCTCGGGACGGCCGACAACATAGCGCCAATGGCAAACTTTATTTAAATTAAAGAAACCATAAAGGGTTCCGAAGAAAAAATTTTAATTGACTCGAGGATAAAATTAAAATAGTTTCTCGGGAACACGGGGGTGGGACATATTATATTAGTTTTTACTTTTAGTTTTTATTAGTCAAAAATATTAATATTCTATCAAAGACCTTTTTATCATTTTTATAAATAAGTTGTTTTATTAATTGCCGTGGTATTTTAAACTAACAAAAAATAAATAAAATTAATAAACATATAATTATATATTAATGTAAAGATAAATTAAATTTTATTGTCAAAAAATGTAAATAGTATAACAAAAACCAGAAATGAAAGAAAACGACCAATTATAATGTCATAAATTTAAATTTTCACAATAAAACGAATTAATTATACATAAGAGTCAAGACATTTAATGAAAGGCTTTAATTTAAGAAAACTGAAAAAATGTGGGTGGTTCACGTGAGTAATATGTGCCTATATAAATTTGTTACTTTGTTCGTCCGTCCGTCATTTGTCTCGGACAGTGGGCGGACACTAAGGTATTAGCGTTTTCATAATATTTCGTCTCTAGATAAAAACAACGGGCGAAATTATCATAAATATCAAAATACCTGTACGTTTGGAACTGATTAGTTAACGCCCTGTGTCGGTAACTGCTATTCACTTTTCAATTAAGGTCACCAAATGTCATTAGTAGAGAAATAGGTTTTTGTCACGATACTTTCACAGCTCAAAAGTTTCCATGTAGAAAGGAAGCCTTCACTTGGCTGTTACGAGTAGAGTCAACTGTCAGTCTGTCATTCGATACAAAGAAAGTAGCAAATTTGAGCAGCGCCACGGTTGGCTGTAAGTCGAACTACAATACAAAATTAGAATATAAAATATCTGTGAATATTCAAATTCTATTTTACAATATCTAATAGTTGTGTACCGAATTGCTCTATGAACAAAATTATGCACGTGCGTCGTGTTATACTGGCTTTCTCACATATTTCGTTATGTCTTGTCTAGTATTTAAATTAATAATAGATGTAATTAAATGCACAGTCAAAACTCATCTTGCTCAAAAAATGAGGTATGGGAAGGCAATATTCATAACAAAATTACACGGTGTCATCTCTACGACGACGTAGCTTCAGGCGAAATAAAGAAGCTAGCACATATTAATCTTAAACTTTCTTTTATGATTTAAATTTAGAACACTAATTGATTGTTTTCAAACTTTCGCCATAATTCTTAACTTCTGTGAGAACGGTCATGTCCAATAATGATCATTATTATTTATCCATATTTATTTATTCATAATAAATTGTTAAAAACATTCAAGTTTCTTTTTAAAATTATAATAATCCAAGTTTTCTTTTTTAACTCTCTATTATTACTAGGACGCTAATATGGATCAGAATAACAGTATTGCTAATCTCAAACAATATTATTAGTATTATTACAAAACAAAATTGCAAACATTTAGTTACAATATAAAGAAAAAGCGTCAAAGTACGCAAGCTACATTTGACATTGATATCTTAAAATTTGTTGATAAAAATAAGAATTCGAATAGAACAGAACACAAGACATTGTGTAAACCGCATAAATCGGCTGGGTAATCTATTCAAGTATATTTAATGGAATGTTTGTAAACAAAAATTGTAATAAATAATATTCTAATCTAAGTTAGATATACTATAGATAAAAAATATTTATTTTATGCATAAAGAAGGCATTGATCGAGTGTATAACCTACCTCGATGGGTTTTTGATGAGAAAGTCCTGAGGCACGGGGGGAGGACTAATGGCTGAAGTTAAATCCTAATGTAAAAAGACGTAGTGACGGCTTTTTCATTTTCACACGAGCCTACAAAAAATCTTTAAACATATTGTTAGATAAAATATATTATAATATTATGCAAGTAAATGTAATCTACATATAGGTACTATACATAGTAGCTGTTAAACGTTACTTCCTTTTTGAACTATTGGTTTATTTATTCTTAATCGCAATTCAGATAGCGATATTATCGATAAGATACGGTGGTATAAATAGTGTGCTATAAAATGGCATGCGTACATACTATACATAAATTAATAGTATTTACTGCGAAACTTTTTCAATATTTTTTGCAAACTTTTTCATAGCCACAAATCTATCACAAAATGATAATAATTTACGATATTGCAGCACAAATCATGATACCAATGTTACTAAATTCTTAGGATCATGCCAGAAACACATATTCCGCCGGAAATGCAGCGCGTTTGTATTTCGAAACTCAAAACGACATTGTTCGAGTGTTTATTCTGTAGTCACGTGCGACTTCCCCACGTAAAAACAGAAACAATTAATGACACTATGCAATTTCATATTTCATAACTCACTCGATTTTAAAGTCGCATGTTTACTTCGAGTTTAATTATGTTATTTTATTGAGCGTTAAAAGTTATTAAAAAAATAGGTTTATACATTATAAATTGTGTTTGTAATTACAAATGTTAGGTTTTTTTAAAAATATGTAATACTATTAAATAAATAAATATAACTGTTACTAAATTTCACGCATCCACATCTCGAATAAATCGGACACATACATTTGCAATTTTAATAATTTTATTTAATTAATTTTGTTAATTCTGTATTTTTTATATATTTTTATTTCTCAATAATAATCGATCGAGTTACAAGAGTAGCAAGCCATAAGCATTGTCGCCATCGCAGTATACAATGTTACAACACTTAAAATAGATATTCTAATGAAAGGCGTAAAATATGCATAAACAAAATAGCTGGTGGTCTCGACGCGTGAAATTTCCACGTAAAATATAAAACCGCGCTTCTTATGTGCTGCGCTGACAGTTTTGTGGGTTATGAACTTTGGGCACAAAATATAAGTTTAAGAAATAAGTTGGTCTAGTAGTTTAGTGTGAACCTTTAATTATTGAATAAATTTTCATTGAATTCATTTTAATAATTTCATAACATTAGCATTTACAATTGAAATGTTTTTTTTTAATGATTAATAATGTTTTTTTTTAATGATTAATAATGTAATATAATATACTATTTAGGCATAGTAGAATAGAATGAATGTAGGATAGTATGTATTATGAATATATAGATTACTTCTGTAATTTTCGTATATTGTCTGGTGTAGGGTATATATTGTTAGAAAAAAATACAAATGACAAATGTATCTAACGAATTTTCACTCAAGCACAATATAACAATTAAAGTTATTACACTTTAATGTTAATAGATTTGTCTACAAAAGGTTAAAGAAATAAAGATCGAACATGTGTTAAATGGCAACAGAGGCCGTTAGTATCACTACATTAAGACATAAACCGAATGTCGAATTCCAGCGAACTCGCCATAGCATTTTATAAACTTGGACGCTCTCAACGACGAAGCGAACGTCTATTTCGAGAAAAATAAATAAATATTGTGCACACGCGTACCGCAGTACTGACCACATGACATAGAATGTAGAATTTATTATTATTTGAACGTACACGTTTTAAAAGTAAAAAATATGTTCTTAAACTAATCTGCTACCACTTTATAAACCCCCATTGTATAGGTTGTTCCTCCGTATGAGATCTTTACTTGTATTTTTGAGTTAAAAATATAATTTCGATTAAACTGCTCTGTAATGTTTTTGAATACAGTACAATAGAAAATTTGTACACAATAATGATCCCTCTTTATGACGTCCAACTGTCGTTGTCGCGTGAATAGTGCTTTATCAGCACAAAGCGAACAAAACTTAGTTGAGAAGTCTCACAAAGTTATCGCAGACATGCGGAAACTATTTCTGTGTATAATTAAGACTACATATCTGTTCGGAGTTGAAATATCAAATTAAGAGTCAATGCGTTTGCATTAATAATTAACAAATTTTTATTTAAACTATAAAAATAATCATAAAATATATACGTCATTCCCTATTCATCAGTGCATCAGTAAATTTTTATATTTAATTTCATGATCTAATCATATTTTATGACTTAGGTAGATATCCTGGTTTACGCGATTAACTTATTAAACAATTGAAATAATAAGATCTTTAAAGTTCATTCTAAAACCACGTTCAATTTGAAGCAGCTTAATTTAAATTTGGTACATGTCAATCAATCGAATTTTGTAGTACCTATGTGTGCTACTTCTAGAATCGTGTTCAAATATGTAGGCAGATATTCATATGTATTTAATTTTTTTTTAATATGGAATACATATCTCGCAAACTTATTTCAAATGGCCCTAATTAAATAGACATTTTTTTTAAGAGTCACGTTTTGTAAATTGTTTTTATAATTAAGGTTTTTTGTGGGAATTTTAATTAAAATCATTAGAGAGATCATTAGATGTTAGATCTTGTACATAGGGTGCAGGCTTTGGGGAAAACACATTTGCTAGAATATTGCTAAAAATCGTTACCTGTGGGTTTTAGGATGGCGGATTAGTACCGTCGGGATAATAAAAGGTTCATAGTTCTAATAGTGTTATGTTTATCACAGTTCAATTGCTAGCACTTTTTCTAAAATATACTAATATTTTGTATCTATTGTGGCAGGTCTTTCAATTTTTTAACCGAGATGCCGGAGGTCTGCGAGTGGGAAGCGAGCTAAATCTTTTGTTAGAGCAAGTAGGTATCTCCTTACAACCTCTTTGTGTGTCCGTAGACAGGATACGTGTAGCTGTTCTAATTGTCCACAACTTCTCGTCTGGAACAGCTGTACACTTTAAATAAACTTATTCTGGACATGGAGTGACAGTTGACCGGTGACCTCTGACGCGGTTACAGTACATGTGCTTTGTGTTTTTAAACTTACGAAAATAATTGGGTCTCTTATTTGGTGAGTGCTGATTTTAAATTTTTATGTCATATTATGAATTATACGATGTGTGTTCATGTGTATTGTTTGTTTAACACTGAAAAGCTAATGAAATCACAAATGTTTATATTATTATGGATACGTTATGAGTATCTGAGCTGCTTTATTTATTATTAATTATACTGAAATAAAAAATAATATTGTTAATAAAATGTTTGATTAAATGGGATAAGAATATATATTTTTAATAAAACATTAATATTCTAGTGTATTCTAACATATTGTTATTATTGGTACAAAAACGTTTTGAAAATTGGATATATATTTATTTTTTTCATTCGCGACTTCAAATCGAATTGTTATGGTGTTTTTAGAAAACGAATTGGATTCATATTTAACATGAGTTCAAAGAATAAGCCTTTGAGGGTCGTACTTTGCGTTAACATTAATTAATAACACTTGTACCTACGGATACAACACCGGCTTCGTAACTCGATTGACCCTCTGACGCGTGACGGGTACCAATTATATCTTGCTCGTCGTGTCCTCCGTAATGACATTCAGAATTCGCATTCTAATTAAATTTCAAGCTCCAAAATACTCTATTTACAACTTAACCCTTAAATAAATATTTAAATTTGGCTTAAAGTTGTTTTAGATGAAATTTGTTAAATAAATTCCTTCTTTTTTTGTTATATAAGGAATGGGAGAAAACGTGCGTTCTACTTTTTTGCTTCATTTTACGAACTTGTCAATACCATAATTACACATAATGCTCGAAGAAATACAAGTTTAGGAAAATAATTAAAGATATTCAACCTACTTACTATCTTCAAACGCCCGCTAATGTTTGCCACACACGTTGCAAAAAGTTTGAACTCGAGAAGAATATATAAAACTGTATCTCATACACACGTTAGAATGTATTGTTGTAAAACGAACAATACAGTGAGATTGTAACCATTTGTAGCGTGTGTAGCCTTCGTAAAACGTACCCTATACCTGAATGTAATAACATAATTTAATTCTATATCATTAGACACGGAAAATTGCTTCTTGTTAATAATTTATCAAACATAATTTTATTTGAATATCGAATTTTGTGTGTAAAGGTGGAATAATTTTTGTCTGCAACCTTCGTATTTCTAAGCACGGTCGTTATATTATTTAACATTTCATTCTCTCGTATTGTTTTCAGTTTCTGAGAACTTCTAAATTTAAGTTTATTGTTTAATCGATTTCAATTCATCACGTTTCTTGTTGGGAACGTTAAATGAATTTCTAATTAATTTTTACAATAGACATTTTTTAGGGACTATTATATTAATAGTAGTCCGGCCTCCCTATGCCGGCTTAATGAGACAAATGCACATCGCACAATCGGGTTAACAGCATATACTCCTTATATACCCAGCCACCACGTTTTTATGACGGAAGTACTAGTTACTATCTTGGGACGGAGTAGGTACTATGCTAATAATCATCTATAGTCTGCCTACTACTCGTAAAATCTAATGGAGTTTGCAAAACTTATTATAAATATAATTAAATCTATAAGTAAATAGGGATTGCCATGAAGAAATTTATCTGTCTAGATAGTTACCCACCTTCCTGTCCGTTGAAAGGGAGCAAATCATTTTGGGAGAATAGATCGTATTTACCAGTTAGATTACGAGACTAATATAATTTAATTGAAATTACTTAGACTCGGTTACACAGTTCTTACTTAAATCGTAGTACTAATTTAAGATGTTTTTAGGCACTTAACTAAGTTCATACCCAGGAAACCGCCTTAAACTACTTTTTCAGTTAACAATTGCAGACGAACTTATAATTAAGAAATACTTGAACACAACCGCCTCTTAAAACTGTGTTTTAATATTCCTTTTTTTACATTAAGATAAAAGTAGATACATTGTGAGATATTATACTGTAGCTACTAAGCTAAAAAGCTTAAGTAAGTAGAAAAAATATCCTCTTGGGAAACGCAAAGAGTAAAATGGGTAAAAATTAGTCATACTTAAATAAAGATTGTTCGTAGCTTTATAATAATAACGAAGTATAGCGGGTGATGCAGTTGATTGTTGGACCCGAAAATGTAGTACCTATCATGTAGAATCACCTGGTATATAAATTGTATAATTTATTATCGGTGTTTCTATAAGAGGCAATTTTAATCTTTGAAATTTTATTTATTTTTTTAAATGGAAGAATATTTCTAATAGGATTGTTTTAATATGAGTTCCTAAGATATACTTATAGGTATATTTATGTTAGTAGAGATTGAACTTTTCGTAGTTACCTATTACCAGGTATATTAATAGCCGGCATCGATTTCCTTGTTTGTCTATTTATTATTTCGTTGATGGCGATTGAAGTAACAATTTTCGATCGTAATATTATTTTCTTACATGATTGGATTAATATAATTTGCTTTTTTAAAGTATATATCTGGTTTTCTTTAACGCCAATGTACTCTTCTTTTTGCTTTTATGACTAAATATACCACACAATCGGGTAACTTTTGATCTCTGTATATTGATAAATAATAAAGATTAATGTTTGTTCGTTGGTTGGTTTGGTAACTGATATTATACCTCTTAATATATTTATATTAACTGCGCTGCGAAGGAGGGGTTCAATATTAAGTGCATTTTAAATGTTAGGGGAACTGAGATTATTGTCAGGTGTCACTTAAAATTGGTTTTGGGGATTATTGGTGAAAATAGGCATAAGTTACTAAAGATTTTAACATACCTAAGTATAAAACATCTATCGTTTAATATAATAAACAATTTGGGTACACAAAAAATACCTTCATCACATTGAAATTCCGCTGAAGTTTTATTACCATTTCGTGTAATTTGCCTTTTTCGTTTTAACTACGTTATAAATTCTTAACTAATAATTTATTTTTTGTTGCCAGGTGACCCAGCTGTTCGATGGTTCGTTTTGATTACACATTTCATGAAGTCTTGTTTTCATTTAGTTATATGTCATGTTTTCTGATAATTATTTAAGATAGAACATAAATAATGTAAGGAATGCGTCTCAATTGTTGCCAATTAACAAATTGTTACTAAGAATATTTAATATCTTAAAATAAAACTAGGGAATGAAAAGTAAGATTGAAACGAATGTAGATATTTGTTGACGAATGGATCGATATGGCTGGTTTCAAATTATTTTCCTTGTGTGTTAATCTGATTTATAATGGTATATTAATTTGGTAAGTTTTCATGTATGTACGTGAGTGTGTGCGAATGAAAAAATATTTAAAAGGAAAAAGCGTTTTTTGTTCCATTCTAAACTAGAGGAATCTGGAAAGATGAAATATTACTGAAAATAATGGTTTCATTTGCTTAAATAAAGCAAAAACAAAAGAAACTCGTGGGCTAAAAATGTTCTCAATTTACAGCATGGCCAAAAACATAACGAAGCATAAACTTCAAAGGCGAACAGAAGACGCTCCATAATTTGACAACTGTGTTCGAGTGAGTGGATAGAGTGCTATTATATTCTCTAGCACCATTCGAATTCAGTGCTCGAATTTGGATTATCATCGAGTTTAAATGAAAAATCAAGAATAATTGGTGAAATGAAACTATATTTAATTTTTATCTTATCAGAATTTTAGTGCCATATGATGTATGCGTGCGTCATATACCTTGCAGATGGCGGTCATTTTTGCAGGCCTTGGTAACCGCGACTGCGATCGCGCGTCAGACACGATCAACATAATGTGGCCTAATTGGTAATCAGTAATTTGCAAAGTTCTCTAGGGCTTAAAAATAAATATACATTATCAGAAGAAAGGATAAATAAAATTAGAGTAATTATGATTTTTTCTTGTGTTTTATTTATCACACGATAAATTTAATTATATTTGCAGGATAAATTATTTATTGACTCTCACAATTAGTATCTACATTGAATTTTAAATACAACAAATTCATATAACATTATAATAACCGTATCCTTTTCTTTATATACAAAAGTGTATTCGTTTTATTCTACGTAATATATTCTGTGGATGTTTGTAGCACGTCGTAAAAGGACTTAGTTGAAAGTTTTCACCTCACGCTAGGTAGACGAGAAAATTTAATATTTATGTCTACCCTACATAAGTCACGGTTCATTGCAGTAGTGGGTGTGTTCTTACAACTCAACCCCTAGGCACCTACTGATTTTTCTATTTAAGGAACATTCATATTGAGTGGTATTTATTACTAGAAGCTAGCTTTGAAACTTTCTTGTTACTAAAATAGATTAGTACATTCGTCGATAAGTAGGCATCTCTTGGCATAAAATTGCTAGATAAGGACAACATTATTATGCGAAAGAGATAGCAGTAGATTTTAAAATGTCTACCTTTTATTAATATATTTAATAAGTAAATTAATTAAGTAAATATAGGTTTTTTTATGTAATGGAAAGATAAAACATAAATAAAACAATCCGTCTAATTATAATATTGTGTATTTATTTATATTACTAAAGATGCTTAAAATTAAACAGTGCATAAATAGGAATTAGCTATTTACATTTTTAATTAAACCTAAACAAAACACCACAATCTCACAATAAACATTTTCTTTTCACTTCACAATACTTTTATTAATATATCTTTTGTTCCAGCTGATTAATAATAACCCTTAAATAAGTGAAAGCCTGATCCACACTCACGTTGCAAATCTCGTGAAGAATCACGTTGCAGTCTAAGGGAGATTAAATTGTAGAATTAAGTGGGTCAGTAACAGTTATATGATGGGTAAACCCACGATATCTCTGAAGTAAACCATTTCTTGTAATATTTGTATTGTTAATATTTCTTATAATAAACTAATTAAGCTTATATTAAATTTGACAGAACAAGCGTTTGAAATTGAGGTAAGCCATATAATATGCCGGTAATTATAAAACAATTGACTATTCATTTATTATTATTTATATTATTATTTATTATAATATCTGAGTTATAAAAACCTCAGTGAGGTAACTATTTTAAGTCATGGACTTTTTATAAATAAAATTATTAATACATATACAATAAAATTTAAATTACATATATTATGATAAACAATACATCTAATAGTGAAACATTGAGATTATAATAGGTTGTTCACCGTCAAATACTGAATTTAGTATTCGGTGTTACTTATACCAAATAAATCTAGAATTGTCTAGTATTTATCATTCGCCAAATAAGCTATTAAACGTCAAGGTACAATAATTACCTTCACAACTCGAAGCTTTAATTTAACAAGGAATTTATGGACGACTTAATGACACCGTTAACGCACCCATTAAAGTTAACAGACCGCGAATGTAGCCACTTATAATTCCATTATATGACCACACCACTCCTAGATATTATTTTAGTGCTTTCCTTGGGTTTTTCACTGTCATTCTTCTCTATACTCTTAGACAACTTCTTCCATGTGTCGCCTAATGCCTTGCTGAAGTGATCGTCAACTCCTTTGCATTCTTTATTATTTTTTTCGCTGTCTTTTAATCTTGAAGTCTGTATTTGCTTCCATGTGTCGCCGAGGGCCTTAGCGAAGTGGTCGTCGACTGAAAGACTAGCATCGTCCACTTCCATGGCTATTACTTTACTTTTTGGGGTCTCTATTGGTTTGTTGAAGAGGATGGGACTGCTGGCCCGGTCTTTTGTGTTCGGTTTAGTTCCTGGTTGGCAGTTTTCATTTGATTTCTTGAAGAGATTCATGTAGTCATCGCCGAGGGAGCGTCTGAAGTGCTCGTCGATTACTGGGTCACACATTGAAATCGAGCCTGCGAAATTATAACATGGTTAATATTTTGATTAATTTCACGATAAAACCTAAATTGATAGCAAAGATGCAATTTGCAAGTTAATACTAATGCAGTTTCTTCTTTCAATGATAACTCCATGGATTTAAAGTTGTAATTAGATGCAAGAGACCGTAATCATGTTAAGTTAGTATGCGTGGTCCATAAAAGTAGACAATGGTAAATGTAATATCCTTTATTGACATAGAACTATATTTCAGTTAACACAATTTAAATGCGTACTAACCTGGCGGCGTGTCATTACTTCTTGTAATAACAGATGGTCGGTGATACGGAGGTGGTGCTGGCCGTGATCTCAGGCGCATGTCAATAGGTGCCTCCGAAGGGCCACGTACTCCTGGATATTCGGGTGGAGCTCCTGAAAAATAAATAAATAATTATATTGGCGTGAACAAAATTGATAGAATAATGAAAAAAACATACAATGCCCTGATCCCAAACTTGGATATCTTATTATTTATTAGGACAAAGACAACACAAACAAATAAACACTCAGACCAAAATAAATAATTTTATATCTGTTTCAATCTGGAATCGAATCTGGGACCTATATACATATACTACCCCACAGAAAGTTATTCATTCTTTATAATATTTATAACATTATTCTACTTTTTTTATATTCGGAGCTTATAAATAAATAGATTTACACAATAGACCTAATTGTTTTGATTGTAAATGCACTTTGAGACTTATACCTTTAGATATAACAGCTAAGTTCGTCGGGGCATCATCATTTTCATCAGATAATTCACCATCGCTGTGATGAGGATGCGCGCGCGTTGCCATGGGCCCGCGTCTTTCATTAAATGACTGCGATCTTAATGCCATTTTTCCATTTTCTCTGCAACAAATACAAAATATTATATAATATACCTATGTATATAATAGGAAAAAGTGGCTAATTTGGAAGGATGGAGGCACCACGTGAACTCGGATTATAATTATTTTATTTAAGTATTATATTTTTCATTTATTTTCTGTGATAACTTGTAATATTATTTAGTAAAGTTTTCGAGAATTCAAATTAACATAACGTGATAATAAGCGACATCAAATCTATCAAATCAAATTTGACAAATTCAATAAGTATGATTCTGTAATTTGCCTGCATCTAGTGTATGTTAGAACGTAGCAAAAAGAAGGAAGAATTTACTATAATTGAAAATATCTTAAAGAAGACATTAAACAAATAAAATGAAAAAACAACATTATACTTGGGCGATTGTTAGGACAGGGAGGTAAAGCAATCGAATTGCAGATGTGATATTATTCGTAGCACAAGTCGATTTGCATATACAACAGCTTTTTTATACGTTTTATCAGCGTTGGCTACTGTCCCATCGCTGCATCGTAAAGCTGAGCTTGTGTTTTTTTAAACCAAAACCGAGCCAAATACTAAACCTACATTGATATCTATAATATAATGTACCCTGATAATTGTGATACTGAGTGTTCATTACAAAGATCTTAAAACTGCACAGTTCTCATAAACTTCAGGTTTAATCGAAAGACACAACAAAAGTTTTGTCATTAAAGTTTAGAAGTTCGTTAGAATTTAAAATATAGATAACATTACATAGGTGTCCTAAAATTATGCAATTAAATCTTTAAACTTAATAAAAAATCACCCTATACTGTATAAAAAAATGGACTGCAAAAAAAAATTAGTTAATATGCTAAATAGGATACCAGGAACAACATCGTACAATTCAATATAGTTTACATCTTTTAGTGGTAAAATCAAGTCTGTTGTTTACAAAGTTCTGCCTACCTTTAATTATTAAGAGTTGAAATAATTCAAGTAAAATCTCACCTGTATTCAGGGAGTCGCGTGGAGCGTCTCTCCCTTCGCCATTTGCCGGTAAGGTCTTTAAGTTGCGAGGTCGGCGGCGTCTCCGGGGAGAGGGTGCGATCACCTTCCGACTCACCACTCGACGCCGTACTTGGAGTTTCTGTAATGAAAAACACAATGTTTATTAATATTTTAGTATGGAGTGAGGAATGAAGGAGTTTTAAAGGGGAAAACTTTGCAGATACTATTGGAAGTATATGATCTACCGCGCAGGAAGTTTGAAGTTTTGACTTGAGGCACAACTCATAAAAATGTCGGATTTTAACGTTTTGAAGTAACGTAATTTGTTTTTCAATATTGTTATACCGTTATATAGGTATATAGTACTAGAATACCTAACAAAATGAATTAATTGACAAGTATATTATTTAAATGGTCCACTGCGGGTAAGTTAAAATGTTAACTAAGTAAAAGCCATTACTAGAGAACTGAAATCGTAAACGCATGAAAGTGAAACAATTTGAACACAAAATAGCTTTAGTTGAGGTCGTTCGAAAGTTACATAACATTACACTGTAGTTGTTAATTATTCTGCAAAGTTACAATGTGTTTTTGTATCAACAAACATAGTATTTCAACGTGTGCATAGTATCCTGACTGGTTTATTCGTGTTACTGTTCCGTCTAGAAAAGTTTATCTAACTTCAGAAAATTGTGAAATGTTTTCATCGATAGTATTGTAAAAAATATATGGATATTTTACATTATTTTAACGAAGAAAATCATCTGTTATGTTGAAACCATTTTATAATTGCCATATCTTGTTAAATTATGTTTAGGTTTGTGATAAATATAAGCAACATGAATCCGGAGGTAATAGGAAACTTTTACCTTCAAAATATTCAAACTTAATTTAGCAAAATTTCATATTCATGTTCGTTTAATTTTGTTATAAGTCGTACGCTATAGTTTCGTACGGAGAGGTAACCTAGTTCAGATAGAATTCAGAGATTGAGCAATTAATTAACAAAGTTACTCGTATGCTGAGAGTAGAAGGTTATCATAAGATACATGTTTGTTGTTAGCCTCATTATAGAGATAGATGCTTCGCAGACAACAGAGGAAAAGGGATAATTAGGATCACTAACAAAATAACGAAACTGGTGTAATACATGTATAGCTCAATTTGAAAAGCGGAATAAACGGCGAGGAGCTTCAACGCTATAGAATTACTTGTGCATCGGAACAATATAATCTATTTTCTTAACATAGCAAATTATAAAATAACACTAAACTGGCCATAAGGAACAGACCTTTATGTGGTGAGGCTACCCACGGCTGCCATAGCGGCACATTAAACTTGGGGGATTGAGGTGGTTCCATCGAGAGAAGCTGTAGATTGTCCAGCGCGGCGCGTGTCGTCAGGAGATACAAATAATCTGACAGTTCCATCATCACTAGCACAACACACTGACTCTTTAAACACTTCACTTACGATCCTCCATATAAAATCAACAAATCAGTGGGAGTAATCTTTGCAGACGGGGATGCTGATGGCGTCCCGGCACAGGTAATACTGAAGGCCGACTGAATAAAAAATGAACTGGAAGAGATTACATCGGAATAAATAAATGAGACGAACAAAAAACAAAACGAAAGAAAAAAGAACATCACGCTACATCCACACGGCCGGACGTTGCGGCGCTTCCTTCGAACCCTTCATATACATGCTGATCCTAATAAAATCACCAACATTTATACGCGAACACTATTGATATTTATATGATAACACCAAATCTTTATTTAACCCTTACATGTAAAGAGAACAAGATGAAAATGTGATGTCAAAACAAATTACTTGAATTTATAAGGATGATTTATCTCCTCATCATGTGCACCAATGAATGAGCACCAACATCACAGCGAGAGCCAAACGTGACTTTTGAAATTTTACTTTGTGTATAAGAACAATGGAAATGTCGATTCGAAGAAATTTGGTAAACAGATTGATAAAACAGAGGCACGGAATTTTGTAATTCTAAATCGCAACCTCATTTAAACTATGAATAATTCACTCGCATCAAACATACATACTATACATGCTAAAAGAACAAAAACTTCTGTATGCCTCCGAAATATTTAACCTTACATTTCTCTATTTCTTACGTTATGTAAATTTTTGTAAAACAAATCATTTATTTACTATCCTGGATCATACTGTGTGCAGAATACATGAACCTGTTCGGTCCATTCATGAAAGTGCGTGTGCGCAGGGCGAGGGGATTAATGAACCCTCGTCCCGCACTACCTCTCTTCCCTCCACTTTAGAACCTGTATCGATTACTCAACATCAAAAACCACCTTAGCGTTACGCCTTATGACTCAAAATGCAATAATAATATTCACACCGATCCGCAAAAACCGCACATCGTAGTTTTCTACTTTATGTTCATAACTTAAGGTTCATTTTCAAGACATTAAATGTAAGGATTATTGAATTTAAAATTACGGCGGTTGTATCCTTGGAAGGTTGTGTTTTTTTGGTCCAGAGAGGGGTTGGAGTGCGGGGAGGGGGTCGAACTGTGAGAAGTTGTCGGCTGTCGGCATAAGAGTGTATAGGCATTAGTTTTTATTGTCTAATAGAGCAAATGTAAAGGCGGGCCGACAGGTAGGTTCTGGCGCCGCTCCGTTACTTTAATTATGTCTGGGACTAGTCTTGGGATTCATAGAATTTTAATAGTGATTAATATAAATGATTGTTTTTATCTTAATTCGCTAACGAAGTAATTAAATAGGAAACCTACAACTTTTGTATGATATAAATATACGACCATCTTAGAAAATGCATATTATAATTCTTGTCTAATCGAACTATTATAAATTTGACCATAGCCCTGAATCTAATGCCCAGTGAGTTGGTCAGGTGTAATTAATGACGGGGGTTTTTTATAGAATCGTTTATTTTTAAAGTTGCCGCCGCTGCCTCCAATGGACCGGAGCGCCACGGGGCATTATCTTCAACTTCTATAGATACAATTTTAGATGCATTAAAACTTATCATCTTCACTGACAAGGATATTATTTAGATTTTGAATGAATATAATCGCCTACAGTTAAGATAAAATGCCTGGAAGCTTAATTATTTCCGTAGAATTGTTATTATCTCAATGCGTTCAGATAAATGTGTGTTTTCTTGGTAGATTTAACCAAACTTCCAGGAAAACATAGAATATACTCAGATATAATGGTGTTTTCTTTTCTTCTTTTGTTTTCAAGCAATTTAACAATTTTCAAGTGTAAAAGTCAATATTGCACCAAACAGTCAAGCTGAGACTCAGTCAAGTCAAAAATAGATTCAGGAACGGTGCAATTCGCCCACACTCACGCAAATAATCCACCATTATTAGACACTTGAAATACTTGATAACGGTTTACACAGGTTTAGAAAATTGTTAAAATCAGTCAGGAACGTTAGATTAAAATGAGAAATTTAAACGCGATAGTAAGCCGCATAATGTATTTTTAAAGAAATTGAATTCTAAGATTGATATAAAAATGTTCATTTAATAATTGTTGCATCCAGTAGCAATGACATGTTGAACTGAGGTAGCCATGCTGCATGCACATCAAGAGTGGCCTCAGGGAGAGCACCCGTTCTGAGCATACCTCGCTTTTGACCTCAGGGAATTATTATTGGCACGCACTCCAAATTACAGGTTACCTCATTCGGATACAAGTTTGTATTTTTAAACATTTCCTTTTACAATTACTACAATACAGGGGTTTTAATGAAACGAAAACAAAATACGCACGAATGTCATTTTATTGTCCCCTGTGGCACAATGCTTAGTTGTACTATTATTATTTCTAACCTATTTATTACATAATAAATAATAAATGTAAAAAGCGCCTATTTGTTTTGGGTCTGGGTGTATGTACCGTACCTATTTATTTATTAGCATATCTCATATAAAATCAGAACGACATAGTTATAGATTTGCTATAAACAATTGAAATACGATTCATTTTCAATTAACTTTGGCGTAATAGTTACTAATGATAATGCATTTCATAATTACGGGTATTTGGATGATCTCCCATATAATCCCAACTGGATGTTTTAATCTCTTTTTCTTTTATTGCAATCTGTAGGATATATTTATAATAATTGTTATTCTAAAAAGGTTTTTATGTTTAATTTTGTTTTTGTTTCTTTGGAATGGAGTAAAGTTGTCATTCAGTGGTATCAATAGACGCTTTTCTGTTGTTTTATTTCCTCGTAAATGCCTTCCTGGTGCCTACCTTATATTTCTAATTCAACTATTTAGAATTATAATGCCAGCTTTAATAATTCTCAGAGTTCATTTTTTACAGAGAACAATTCAATGTAATTTGGTAGCGAGATCCGGAGCCCCGAGCAATGCATCCGCCGCTCGCACCGATCCCTATCCGCCTAGAGCGATTGTTACGGGCATGCAATCTGATATTAATGCATTATGTAAATACAACGTGGAACATTGCGCTTCATTTATATGCATGTATTCTTCATGAATAAATTAGCCTTTATTATTATTACATATTATACGAAAAAGTGTTCTTTCAACTTTGTTCTACTAAAGATTATGTTACGATTTATTTCCACAGACAACTGCTGATATCGAGATGTGTATGTATGGAGCAGTGCCCCCGCTATGCTTGATCGAACGAGTGTATACCAACGAGGTTAATGACTAAATTCAGCGCAAGGATCCGTACTCACACGCATGACCACGAATTAGTAGATTAAATAAAGATTGTTAAGGATATTGTTCTATGCAACACTCACATCCACTATGCTGACTTGTTAGCTTTTCTAGATTGGCATAAGAGAAGACTTCCCAATTTTTTTATATATTATGAAATAATATAAAACATAACAAAATTGTTTCATGTAAATTGCGAGTACGGAAAGCGGATGTTTTAGCGAAAGTCAAGGAAGTTACGAGTTAATATTGTACGCGTCGAAAAATTCCGCATTCCGCAGTCTTGTTACATTACCACACGCGGCGTTAGTTTATGTCAATATAAGTTTGTTAAAAGTCTGTTTTTATATTCATTTACGGTTAAAAATTTCTTCATTATTTAACAATGTGTTATAATACTACGTTGTAACCGTTTATCTTGTAGGTATTTAACATTTACAAAACAGCTAAATATACGAAAAACATAGATTGGGATGACAAAAATAATTATTAATTGGCTTACGATTTGAAGTGAAAATATAATAATGTTCACCTGTTATTGGTAGCTTCTGACAATATTAAACGGAGATAAAAGTGTAGAGACTAAACAACCTAGCGCCACCTATGAAGAGAATTTAGAAACAAAATTCAAGGCGCTATCTATCGGATGACGATATAAACTAGATTATTCCCGAGCTTTGAGCTTTGAAGTTCGGTGATTTAAATATAGATGGCGCTGTTTGACTTGAATTAAATTTTTAGTTTTGAAAATAAATTTACATTTAAGATTAACATTAATATAGAAAAAAGTTATTATAAATTATAACGCAAGCTATTGAAAAAAAAACACTAGTTTTTTTATAACAATTTGTTAAGAGTTAACCAATAAAATCTATTTAAATTGAAGCTAAGTGATATTGGATTTATTATCACATTCATAATGTTCACTTCACCATTCAACATTGTTATGTTCTGATGTCATTAGAAAAATATTGCGAAAGCATTTGTTTTACAGGAATTAACTCGATATGAGTACTACCATTTTTATATGAAGTGATTGGCTTGATAGTAGCCAGATATATCAAGAGTCCAATATTATCATTAGGTTTGCATATATTTGCCTATGGCAGTTGTAGTTAGTGGTCTTCGTTTATGGACTCCTCTCTAGCTCAATACCAGATGGGATTGTATTGCGGTCACAAAGCGCAAATATTCACCGAGGCATTGTTTTTAATAGACTTGTATTTTCTTAATGATTATAATTATCAATATAACATTAATTATAAACACGTATACATAATTAATCTGTCAGTAATTAACTAAAGTGTGAAGGACCTATAATGCGTTATAATCTTAATCTTAAAGAGTTGCGTTACAAGAAAACAGTTTTAATAACCGCGCTAAGATAGTATTGTTTCGCGTGGTTAAGTTTTTGCTAGACTACCCTCAAGTTTTAGTCGGAGCGTGACGCGAACGATACGAGTCGCCGCGCTCCGTTGCGTAATGAACATTTCGCCCGTGACCTCCGAACGAGGCACACCATCACATTTTTAATTAGGAAAAATTCCACAACACCACTATTCGGTCGTGATTGTAAAAATTGTAAAAAATAATACGTATATTTGGTCGGGAACTTCTATAATTAAATCTACAGTATATAAAATCACAAACTAATTTGTTTAAAATTTTAAACAGTTTCTACTAATTTTAAAATTTAAATATAATTATTTATTCAATAATAACTCGTACATTTATTAAATTAGAATGTACTCACTAAAATAATTGCAAATATAACATGAATATATTTCAAGTACGTAAAGAGACTGACTTTATTACGAAACCGTTATTTATTAAAAATTTTATATTTTCAATTTTCATATAGATTTTGTCAGATACTTACTTAGTTTTTTTCAGTCAGGGCAAGTGGAGTCACATTTGGGGCTGCTATATAAAAATATATTTACAATAATTTCCAAACTTTATATTTAATATTGAATGTCGGTTTTCCGAATGAGCGTTACGAGTAGGTACATATGCCCGTTGATAACATAATATCACGTAGACTTGCGTATTTAACCCTGACATAGTTGGTATTGTCATATTGGAATAAGGACAGGGTATTCCTTATGTAGATACGATATCATCCTTTAATTATGACATCATTATTTTAATATTCAATTGTTTGCAGACGAGGCTATTTCACCAGTATATATGCTGGTTCGATATTGCCTTATCAACCAGGACGACGCATACACGCCTCATTAAACAAACAGAGCAAACTTATCGATTTTTATACATATAAGCTTAAATTTCTGAATGATATATAAATCTATAAAAATCTACATACCATCTTCGTTATAAGAATACATTTTTCCAACGCACCGCACCCTCTGTTTATTCCATTATCTAAATTAAGCCGTGTCCCTTACTTATTAACTGTATACAGAAACAAACATTATGGAGCTAGAACGAAATTAATCTAGGAGCGTATTAATACGTATTACAAAGCGTCATAGCTTTATATCCTTTATTAATAACTATTGAAAGCAATCAATCTCTTTCTGATAATAAACTACATTTTAAAACCATATTTGTTGAAAATAATTTCAAAAGGAAAGTCGATAGGAAACGCCTCGTCATTAATGTGTTATGTACATTAAATAGGTGAATGGCATCCCGAAATATCTAGCAGACATTTATGATCCCATAATTGAAAATATTTACAATGATTAGTCATCACTGAACATACTCCATTCCAGACGACTTTCTACTATCTATAAAACGCAATACGATATGAGTAATAATTCGTTGAGCTTTAAAAATGATTCTGTATGGAACTTCATGACACTTGCGTCACCTCCGGAACGTTCGTGTTTCGGATTCCATTCGTACAATGTGGTGTTTATTGAGTTTACGATATACTATTAAGTACTACATACCGACAATTCGATTAGGAGGCATTAAACCCGCGTTTAGCCCATCAATGTATTTTGGAATGTTGTCTATTTGACTACTGCTTTTTGTGTTACGTAAACCATAAAATGTTTGGTTTAACGTATTAACTTTTGTTTTATTTTTCGTGTAATTAGGTTAAATGTCTAATTGATTGAAAAACGCACATTCCTCTTCTTAGGAAAGAACTGTCGATGTGTCGATTATTATGTGACGTAATACGTCGACAATTCTAACCGCTTCATATCGGAATAACAATCGTAAACATTGTTACAGCTACGACCATACAAAAAATGAAACTTCGCGTAGTTTGTGTAGCTCAGTGATTAATTGCATTACATTTGTATTATAATTTTAGTACCGGAAAGTTAATAGACAAATCATCAAAAAATCGTAATCTGTTACGATCCTTAAACACCTAATAGTGAATAAAATTGATTTAATTATCTTAATTGATTCAGTTATTAAAAGTGGAATGTTGATGACGAGATGAAACGGTAATCAAGTGGGTTGGATGGATTGTCAGAGGCATCTGCACATTGTTCGAGCGCTTTGGGAGTATTTCGCGATAACTGCGTGCCACACATTATCGATGATCAGCAGTAATCAGCACGCCGACATAACTAGTGTGGAATGTGATCGCATGACGGATGAGGACACATGAATGTATCTATTTTACACCTCATTCAGAAAAACAAGAATGCCCGATACACAAGTCAATGTGAAATGAAAAAATACAATATACAAACTTATCGACTATAATAACAATGATGATAAATACATACATAGGGCAAGGACAACAAAAACCCGAAACATATATATTTTTTTAAATTATATATTAATTAATTATTATTACAAATAAATGCTTGTTTATTCTGGGAATAGTACCAGGGATCATTGCAGCATTCTGTATTATTTAAATTAAAAAGAATTTCAAAGACAATGATAAAAAAAACTTTATAATCATGTTTTTAAATCACGAGTTACTTAAGTTTATTAATAAAAGTTTGAGAAGCATTGATTATACATAGTACCTATAATTTTTTGTCTTCGTAATTCATAACTTTATTTTAGACGTGTGACGCAATACTTAATGCACACGTAAATCGCATATTTGTATTAATTTTTATTAATTACACAAGATCTGTTATATTAATAAATAATAAAAAGATATGCCAATATAAACTACTAAACCGAACGTGTAAGATTATTTCTAATGCTGAGTCGTGCCAGTTAATATGATCTGATAGTATAGTGCGGTCAGCAGTGAGTGATACCAGTCGGTGGAATGCCAGCACCAACTCTCGCTTCGCTGCCAACGAAAAGGAATCCGCTGTCATTAGAAATTCTACAAGATGACTTCATTGCTGGATTCTTCAGCGCAACGAGACATACCTCAACAATGTCAACTGAAAACACGCACGCGCAATTTTTGCGAGCCACACACCAATTAGCTCAAGAATTTTACATAAATTACACAGATTTATGTTTATCATTTTTTTAAAGTGTCGTCTTAAACGGTATATGTCAACTCATGTCGTGATCTAATGAGAAATCAGACGCTTCGATGCCTGTATGCAATTTATCATTTTTTATAACTTTTGTATTAATTAAAAGCTTTACCATATGTCTTATTTATATACCTACATTAGTTACTTAGTGTCTATTCTAATAAAAAGGAAATTCTCCGAGCCCGATATGCCGTTAATTTATTAGCGATTCGGGACAGCACTAACCTAACATTAAGAGGAATATAGTTATATGAAAGGCAATACAAGGATCGTCATTTTACTACCAACTTGTCAACTAGCAAATTTGCCCACCTATTTTGCAGTCATTCTCTATAATCTTCCACACACCGCACGCGGTATTCTCGAAGTAAATGCGCTTCTTTACAAGTACACAAATGAGATATAAATGAAAACGTGTAAGTGAAGGACGACGACGATGTTAATAGGTTATAATTGCTAATGTATTTATTCTCAACAAAACAATGAGCGCTGAAAAACAATGGTGGGGCTTAAGCAGCTAAGAAAGACACAATTGTTCATAAAACAACACAATACAAATACTTTAAGAGCAATTATTTTGAACCAAGTTGTTTCCAGTTATTTGCGTTTGGTTTTTGGGTGATATAAAATGATTATTATTTTATTTGCATAATTTTCAGCACTAATAAATCATTATAAAAGCGAACTTAATTTATTATTATTAATTTAAACATTTTTGAAAGTCTATATATGTAGCTTACCATACGAAAATTATTATTAAAAACCTATTTTCTGTTTCACAGCTTACGGCTCCAGACTAATTTGTTTTCATTTTTCCTCCAAATTTTACTAATAAAACTTCACAATTTTTGAATGATTGGTCCGTGAATAGCTTGATAAAAATATTTATTTTGACATTAGCAAATTGTTATAATAAAAAAATACATTACATGACCATTGTACTCAATAAAAAAAGTAATTGAAAAAGAAAGATTATGGGGCTGGATAATGATGTGGTACAACGAGTAGTAAGTAATTAGAGCAGCTGTGAACAAAAGCTATTGAATGAGATGTTGACAAGATGCATAGCAGATGTCTGCGTGCCCGATTGAAAGCAGACGTTCGAACAAAAGTTATCACCATCGCCCGTAGTAACTAACCATGTGAAGTGCTTAAAATATAAATAGTTTATAGGAAATAATATTATAGGAGACGGTATTTAAGAGTTTGTGCAGAATTTAAAGGGACTATAAAATCAACATTTAGGAATACGTTATATTACTTAAATAATTTAATTTTCTGAATTTTGAGAGACGTCTGTCTTACCAACGTGGACAGCATCCGCGTCTCCTTGACATGGGGTAGACAACTGCTGTATAAAGTAATTTGGGAGCATATCAAAACAACATCCTCATCAACTATGCCCATAATCAAATAAATATATTGAGGGCGAGCGCTTGTCTATGATAATTTCCATAGTATTTGAACGTGCAGCGCCTCGGGTCGATTACTAGTTTGATTATAATAAGCTAGTGCATAGATTATTATTATATTGTAGTTAATGTTGTACAGAGTGATATGCCAGCAACAATAGCGATCAGCCAGTCGCATGCCTCCATTACTCGTAACTGTAGTCCGCTTCGCAACCTACATTCGGCATTCTTTCCAAAACCGTAACACTGCCGCCTCTGCGTTGCGGATCTTGACTATCACGCGGTATTCGAATCAGAGTCTTACCAAATAAAATTCAATTTAGTATTTTATACTAAGTGCATTCCTAAAGAGTTATTACGCTCGTTAGACATATTTACAAATTTTGATACACGTTTTCCGTGTTTATAACCTTAACAAAATTACTAAAATATTGAAAAAACATTTATATTTTTTATAATAATGGATTAGTCTTAGTAGTGTAGTTATTGTGTGTGTGTTTTTGTTGATGTTAAGCTAGAGTGTTGTCCATGGGCGGAGACGACTGCCATCACAGATAAATGTTTAAAGACAGCACTCGTCTTTGTTATCAAACTTGATAAGACGAGTATGCAGCGTCCAGATTGAAAGGTCAGACTCCTCTTGATTGTTATACCCGGATTTGTTCACTTCATGCGAGAGTGCTTAAGAGTATTCTTTGATTTTTCCAAAAACGAATTTTAACAATATGTTTGACAATTCACAAGCGAACATGTGAAGTGTAGTAATTGATAGAACACTACCAAAGTGATCATTCTAATAATGTCGGCGTAGTAGAGAGCGCCCGAATTCCTGATCGCTTTCACTGATGCGTGTTGTATGTGCAGTTGAAAGTGAGCGCAGAGGAGTGCGCCCGCGACGCATGTCATCACGTTGCATAATTACACACACCAACTATTGTTTGTAAACATTTAATAAATGAGATAAAAATTGCGTGACACTAATTATTACGACAACTTGGTATTAGATAATTAATTTTACTTGTATAAATATGGAGGGTAGAATCCAATTATTTCTATGTAACTATACAATCTATAAATCTTTAATTAAAATAACAATTCTTTATGCAAACAATTGAATAATTTTGGACGGACTTGTGTTGACATATTAGGGCATCCTCATGATAGTAATTTTATATTGAGGATAACATTGTAACATTGGTATGCGGACATCGGTCGAGGGAGAAACGGATGCGATACATGTGGGTCGGCGAAATTTACGCGGGACACGGAGAAGGTACGGTTTCACTGCACCGAGCGGTGTAACTCCCAGTTGACTATGGAAACCCAGGCTTTCACATCTATATCAAAGAAACTATATCATTTATAAATTTCATATCGCGTGTATTGTCAACCTGAATTGTTATTCGAAAAACATTATTGCGCGAAATGTTTATAACCCCGCATCTCACCCGGATGTGTCGGTCGAGAGCGCGTCTCGTGACGAAAAAATGTAAGCAAAAAAAGTCGGCGTGACGGTCACATTCTTATAGCGGCGACGACACGGCCCGCAGCGACCAACAACCGCGAATTGATGGTTACCCTCACTTACCATAACGACTCACACACACGTAAACATTATCAACGAAAATCCGGACGTATTTAAGTATTATTACAATCGTTTTTATTCGTTTAACAATATTATGATAAAAACACTATAAAGTGGAATTCTTTGGGTAGTTGTATTTTACGAGAGACGCGACGTTTCACGCAGTGGGCATCTATTTAACAATGTAAGGAGGAATCTGGAATGTGACCCGGGCGCAAGGCCGCCGCACGAAACGCTTCATCATCAAATTATTACATCGGAATTTCGGTAGCTGTTGTGAAATACCTAACGTGTCTGTTGCAAATCGTACAAACACACATGTTTACACCAATCATTTGAGGCGTAAAAATAAACTAAGTATGAATAAAGAATAAAGAAATATACTTACGCAGTGAAATTACATTTTTTATTTTTAAAACATCAAGTAATGTTCAAGACAAAAGTTTTATATATAAAGTATATGTATAATATATATAGTAAGTACTTTGTACATGCTACATGTAACTAAGACTTTTGTACCATGGAATTTGATTATCAAAACACAAATAAACACAAACCACTCGCTTGCTTTTTAAAAATAAAATAATAATTACAGATATTAATAAATTTCGGAAATGGCACAAGGGGCTGCAACATAATAGACTGGTGTGTAAGTACAGCCAGGAAGGCCGAAATACCAAAGAAAAGCAGACTTGTACATGAGTAATAAACTTATAAAAATGTGGTTTTCCTTTAGGAATGTTTATTGTATGAGTAGGTCATTGTTATTTATAACTCACTCAGTAACTAATTATAATAAACATAATAATTCAAATAACATTGAATATAATTAAAATAGCGCGACATACTTATTATTATAGAATAAATAATATATTAATAAAAATATTATAACCTATACAAATGTTTATTGATAATTTTCTAAATATAAAATAATATTTACGACGTTCCTTTCAAATAATAATAATTACTATGAGAAATAAATAAGCAACACAAACTTCATGAGATACAGTTAAGTCTAAATGAATTTTCGAAATGTCAATACTAACTCGTTAAAAATGACGCTCTCTACAATTTACATGGGTCGTTAGGAAAGAAATAACTTTGTGAAAGAAATAACCTGCATTTGTGTTGCATCCAGCATATTAGTGCGGTGTGAACGAAGTAACTTAAGACACTTTAGACACTCGAGGAAAGCTTGTATATCTAGTGTTTTAAAGTATTTTAAGCAAGTAATATTTTGGAGTTAAGAATTGCAGACCAAAGTCGGCTTATCACTAAGTATTAAATCCCTCTTAAATACGTAAAGTACAATTAAATTTATAATTGGCTATTTATGCAATGTACAGTGGAGGGGGTTGCGCATGTTGTACCTGGCTAATTTTGTTAATAATAATAATAACAATAATTTTATGTTCTTATCAAAACTTTAAAAAAATTAATGGTGTTGAATAAAATGAAGTGAACTATGTATGTACTAAAGCAATAATTTGTATTTCATAAAAAACAATGTTTTGATTTTTGTATTATTAGATTGTAATTTTCAATAGTAATGATACGTTCGTGGTTCCATAACTCACCGAAGCCATCGGAGTCGCTGGTCGGATAGGCGGGGCACGGCTGTACCATGGTAGCGGCCCTCGATAGCACATCTAAAGCTGATTCCACCTTCTCCATGCTTTCTATCTGAAATATAAAGTAACAGCTAAGTATTACTCAGATACTTCGAATATTTACTTAAAATACTTGTACCGTAAAGACACCCAGTTTGTTTCATCGTTTCTAACATTTTTTCATATTTATTTTTCCGTGATGTACCCTTAGGCTAAATCTAGTTTTATAATAACCTTTTAGTAATTTTTCCACATATTTAAAATAAATAATACAAGCTGACGGCCCGCGACGTTGTTCGTGAAACAAACATTAAAAAATCCAGCGGTAAAAACGTAACAGACAGACAGAGACACTTTGGCAACGATGTAATTTGAACAAACGGAATAGTGAGTACTTGAATTATCAAACAGTTGGCAATAAAGTCCGTAAATAAAGAGTAGACAATTGATTTTTATTAGTCATAAATAATAATTAACTATTATTATTTCTAAACAATTAAAACTGATATTTCTTAGTACAAGGTTATGGTGGCTACAAATTATTCTTTCCTATGTTATTATGTAATTAAGTGATACATTTTAATAACAGCATTGAGGCGTAATGAGGGGAGGGACGTAACACTCCACTTATGTTTGAATTCATATTTTCTTTAAACATTTTTATGTTCACGCTTGTTTCTTTTTGTTATTTACTATTGTCGCTATCGTCATTACTTCCTAATAATAATAAAAATAATATAAAAGCTTTCCATCATACAAGGTGTGTTTGAACATGGCAAAACCGTTCGTAATGCCTGGCTACGTGTGTTACACTTGAAAGTGCGATTTTAAAATAAAAATAAAAATTACGCATTGTTATTTTAAAAACAATCGCGAGTAATTAGGTTAAAAAAAACAATGTCGCGCCATCACGTGCGCAATATTTTAACAAAGTTGAAAGGAAATTCCATCTGATATGGAGACGAATGAGAGACGATGTTTTGGCTCTGCGCTACTCTTTGTCCCGAATGTCTCCAAGTTTATAATCCTTGACAATTTGCAATTCACTATTTAGAATTTTTATCGCAAATCGTATATTTAGGTCTCACGTGCTAGTCCTACAAGAATCGGCAGGTCCGATGAATTTTATCGAGCATTAATCGCCTCCTTTGCTTCTATCACACACTTCATATATTTAAGGACTAGCTATTTTAAATAACAAATAAGTTAAACTCAACTTTTATTTACTCTAGAAGTAAATATAAAAATTCGTTGAAATAAAACAATATGCCCAAAATAATTTCTATCGAATTATGTCGTACGATTTAAAAATGGAACGTTTATATAATAATTGAACGCCGTGTTCAATTACAATCACAATGTTCAATTGTTTTTTGTAAAAGAAAAAAATATTGTATAATTTTAAAATTTTGAATATAATATGAAACTACATAAATGTTTCGCGTTTCATTCATGTTATCCTGTTTAAAATTTGCGACCTTGATTGACTTCGATTTAATAAAAAAATCAGGATTAATTTCTTTTACGGTCCTCTTTGTCACCAGTGGTTACCATATATTCTAATCGAGGACTAGTTTAGTATAGGGTTTATTGTCACCCACAAGGACTCAATTCGTTATGAAATTTGAATTCGTCTATGGGAAACAAAGATTACATCATATACTAGGGGACTAATGTATGATTTATTTTTACTATGTAAATACACGAATTACCGTAGAATTAAACAGAGTATGGACGCGGCCGCATACCACACACTCTAGTTTCGGGAACATCGCCAATTGGACCGCTGCGCATAGGAATACTTCAGCAAATGAGATAATTTAATGTTCTTTGATTGGAAATTCTATTTATGGTTGAAAATACTCTTAATATTGATCTAAAATTTTTAGTGTACTATTTTAAAGAAATTATTAAACTATTTTTTTGTAAGAGTCCACGTGAACACATTCAGCTTGATGTTAAGTTAGAGCCCAGTGTAGTTTACGAACAAAAACTGCTAAAGTAAAATGTCTCCTACAGTTGATGGGAGGAATATGCACCAATAACAAAAGTATACTCAATAATGTAGGAAACAAAATTGATTGGATTTTTTATAAAAAAAATGAAATATTAAAACTAATAAAGTTACGAAATATTAATTCGTCTGTTACATACATATTCTTGTTCAATAACGTTTCGTTTTCGCCATCAATATGTTAAGCAATGTATCTAAACAGTTTTAATATTCAAATAGCGTTACTAGTTTAAGGTCGGCATTCTAGTGCAAATAATATTCTTTATCGCGAGCCAAATATTGTGTTAATAATAAACAAGATTCGCATAGTTAAATCGGCATACCACACACATATCTGTGTGATGGCCAACGCTTGGTCAATAGGTTCCTCCTCTCCTTACATCATTAACCTAACCTAAATTAAATATACTACTTCCAACGTCACACAGGCTGTCGAACATACTAACATTCTCATAAAATTAGTATTTTGTATCGCAACTGTTTGAAAGTAGGAATGCTTAATAAAATATATACAATAATAAATATTATAAGAGCAATTTTATTATGCCTCGAAAGAATGCGACTTGATGGACAAGCGGCGACTCATTATCAACATTGTTACGGTAATCAAAATGGACATCGTAATTCCATGAATATTTGTGGATATTAATGTGATACTTTAGTGGAAATGCTGCTCAGATTCCTTTCTATGTTCTAAGTAAGTTCTCACGATAGTCTCAAGTCCCGGAGGAGAAGCTCCATATTAAAATTCATCTTAAGTCAGCATAGTGGAAGTGACTAGCGCCTTCAGAGATTGCTCTATGCTGGTTTGATTGTTTTCACTTTTGGATTAACATCCGGCTGAGTATGGACATATGCTAAATTATTATTTAAACAATTATATATATATATTTTTGTTAAATGTACGCGTATATGACGATGCCCTTCGATAGATTGGTTATTTCATCTATGGTTAGTGAGTAAACGTGTTTTATCCATAAAGCGGTTCCGAGATGAGTGTATGATAGCTACGTTAATGACGAGTTATTTAGTACAATAACCACAATAGAATTTTTCTCTCGAAGGAGGCGGGGTTCTTGGCAGTGGTGTACTGGAATGTCGAACATCTCGACACGAATATTATAATTCGACACATATTCCTAAAGTCACGATTCAAAAAGTATACTTACGTTTTGAGTATAAGTAAACAAGTAATTTACTATTATTTGTTTTAAATCCAAAGTAGTGGTTTTGTTTTGAAATAGAAATAGAAATGTTTATTAGATATAGATTGAATTAAATCGTTTAAATGATATATTCATGTTTGTTTTGGTATGCTTGAAATTTTCACGTAAACGATTTATCATCTCGTAGAGTGTGGTTAAGTTTTATTAAAAATAAACTATATTTATTTTTTATTTATGTTTGATAAGTAAATATTAACAAGAAAAAAACTTGGGGTAGTAAGCTATTATTTATTGTCACGAATGCGATGGCGACTTAAAACCCTAATTCCAGCGAGGTGGTCGATGAATGAGTTCATTGCGAACTAGCCGCGTTTCAGATCTTGTAGTGTACTCGTGTCAATTCTAGCTTACATCTTAATGTGGTTATTTTGGGGTGGTATGGGCAATGCGCAAAATATGTAGGTAAGTTGCGATGTACGCGACGCGGCAGCGTTATCGTCGCAGTTCGCCGCCAACCCGTTTCAAGCTCAAATCGCAAATCGTGCTAAAGCTTTTAAATGGGACAACTTTAAAACTTAATATGAAAAAATATATTTACAAAAATAACATTTTTTAATAATTAAGTAACAATTTTAATTAGAAGTTAGCTAGCTACATAAATGCGCATAAACAGATCTATTTTGTTTTACGAGACAATAGGAGTATTTATTTTAAAGAGACATTCTTAAAATTGTTTTGACGTTATTTTGGCATGTTATCAAACTGAAAATAATCAAGTACTCTGGTCACATGTGTGCAAAAATTCTAAAAATATTAAATTAACACGCGATTACTATGTACGGATGGCTATTTTGGAAGTAACCAATTTATATAGACAGACATAAAATTAGTTAAATTAGACTTACATTTAGATTATTTTGAAAACATTAGCTAGTGACACTATTTAAATGAATTTTATAAAAAATATTCTTGAAAATATAGGTAATATTTTTTGCCAAAATAGTATTCAATAATTCTGTGGTTAGCTGAGAATGTGAGCCTCATGAGGACAGGTGCGACACACCTGCGAGTCGCTTCCACAGAACCCATTCCATCACACCAACTACCGCTCGACGTCACTCATAAAAACATTATTAACTTATTAATTAACATTATTTATACTACAGAATAATATCTAATTTACTAATTAATTAATCATAATATTAATGACAATGTATGGTAATATATGACATATATTTGCGGATTCTAGTCGGCACTTCCTTTTAACAGGTTTTGTTGTATTAATTTATTTTTATTTATTACTTATTTTTGTTAGTATAAAATAACAACTGCGTATTGAAGTGTTTTTGTTTGTTGTTTTACGTTCTATAAACCAAAAAAAAAAAAAGAAAAGCGAAGATGATCAGTGAAGACCAAATCGATCTGAATGAGAGGCGAACTTTATCCTGCAGAGTACGTCGTTCAAATGTCGCACCTAAATACCAAAGTTAGGTTAACCTGACTGTGTCTCTACCTATCGTACCTACGTCTAAGTTGAATAGTCTACGAATACACACAAAATCCAAGTCAAAGTAAGAGCAGATGCCGACAGACAATTTTTATATGAAAAACTAAAAACGCCGCGTTAGGAGCCTTGACATTCCTTTTAAAATAACACACTATTTTTGGGAATACATCAAACTACTCTTTATTATGGACTTTAACACTACTGTGTAAGGCATAAATTAGATTGATGTTTTGTTGTTAGGGGTAGGTAGCTTGTGTATTCTTTAACTAGATGCCACCAAGCCACCCCTTGTTGCGTGCGCACGTGGCTTCAGAAGGGTGGATAGCGGATAAAAGAATCTTAGGGGGCAGATGTGCGAGAACAGTGCAGCTTGCGTACAAAGGGGGACAATTTGGAATGCTTGATATTATTTTGTTTTTGAAAATAGTTTTGGTAACTCCAACATAATGCGAAATAGAAGAACTAATTAGTTAAATGCTCATTAAAGGTAAATCTAAAATTAGACTGTAAAACGATGCGGTTAAGGTTTAAATTAAGATATAAATATAATATTGATTACGTCGTGTAATAGTACAGTTTTGAAAATGTAACCAACATATTGGGGTCAGTTTCGCTAATCGGACGAATGTTATCGCCTGTTATCGCCAGCTAGCGTTACCGTTGCCACATTATTTGTATATCTCATCGTTAGCTTAAGAGACAGACTTATAGACAGAATTATCACCCTTATTCCGATGACAATATGTAACAAAACCGCGCGCATTTTTATTAGTATTAGGGTTGATTGCATCGATTATCATTGAACACCATATCGGAAGTGTTTTTGTATTCCTTCCTGGGTATGTAAGAAAAAAGTAAATTGACAAGGTAGTGTCCTCACGAGTGGTTATTTTCGACATAATATTAAATATCGTCAATTTACCTTGAAATGAAAACTAAAAAACATGGTAGGTTAAGCATAATTATCATGCAATTCAGAAAAATTGGAGCCTCGTGAGAATACGACTTATTTAGTTTCCTATATAGGTATGATTTTTCATATGACCTGCTACACATTATAGCACATTGTCTGGATTTGGTAAGCATTTTGTTTTAAGTATCCTAAACTATTCATATATTTCTCGTTTGAATTCTACTATAATGACATAACGTATAGCATCGTAATAAGGCAAAAGTCTCATGATGACATTGTCTAATAATGTGCTGCCGCTCTAAGAAGCCAATTGATAGAAAAACTTTACGGCGTGGTTATCAAATCGAACGATGTGCGCATTCTTTGCTATTATACTTACGGAATTTGTTCTGTAAGTGGGTTGTAGGAGCGATTTTTTTTGCGCCCGCCTTCTCAAACCGGTAGTACGTACTGAGAATAAGTACCTACATCACTATTGCACATCGCTAAATATTTTTAAGCGTCTAATGTTTACTTTTAAAAGTAGCTGACACGTGTTTCCAATATACTACACGAAATATGCTACTAAATAAATATTTAAAAGTTTATCACACGAGTTTGAATAAGATACGGTTAGTTCAATAACACGTACGATTTTTTTTCATAAATCGGTAGGTTGGTGTAATTTTAATCTGCTTAAAATTAAATAATCTAGTTGAAACGTATAAATATTCAATTTAAAAATATAAAGGCATTTTAATTAACAAGAGAATTCGATTGTTTACATTTTTCTTTTGAATTCTCCGCTCTTTGTGCATAAACATAAATATTCAGAATATAACTCACCTTAATGTTAAATGTCTTTAAATTGAAACAGTAAATCACAATAAGTCACTGGAATTAAATAAGTCACGGTAACAAAACAAAACCCGGCGAATGTCAAAAATCAATAATTATATGAAATCGCAATACACGAGCGCGGCCGCCCGCATTCCACAATTTTTCCAACGTTCAAAACAACTTTGTAAACTCGAACGCGACGTATTTAGACTTTACTCTATACACATGTCCAAAATACTATAACAATAATAACGGATTTGTTTTTATTTTATAGAAACAACTAACGCACTGTAACTCTGTTGATGAAATAATCGCGTTTGACATTTGAGCCGAGCCCACGGCGATCGGAATGTACGGAATGTCAAATATTTTCAGTGCTGCCATCTATCTGATGGAATGCGAATTACACGCTAAAGACGGTCCGCTGTAGTCAGAAAGGGAAATGAATTTGTAACCACATTTTTACTATAATATGCTTAAATATACTTTATATCTCCGCGGAAAGAAGCTTATGTGGTTTATATTTCAATTAGAAGTAACGTTGCTGTAAAAAGATTGTGTGAAAACATGTGGTGGGGGTATTGTATGCGATGGAATGCCGCCTCCGGCAATCGTCATCTGCGCAAGCGTATGGCTCTCATGCTCCACGAGGGTTATCGACACAGACTGGAGCAAGTGGACTCGCACGATTCAATTCAAACATATTTTTAATGTAAGCTGTTTATGAAATTAAACGTAGTGTAATATTATCACTATGTTTATCTCTACTACTCAAAGCAGAAGAATTTTTATAGGTGCATCTTTCGTAAAGATAAGCTATTTCATAGCTATCATAAAATTTTATTGATAAACTTATATTGATTTGACATTGAATGTGGTGTTCAAAGAATATTATTTTATAGCTAAAAATACTTTTTTAATAATGACAAATCTGTGATGTCGGTCTACTGTTAAGGAGTCAAATAAACTAAAATTTCGAAATTGAAATTTTGCTATTATAGCGCCATCTGTTGAATTACTTTTGAACTAAGATGTCCATCATTTTAGCTGTACAGAAGTTAGTTCATGAATATACCGAGAGGATGTTTAATAATTCAAATAAAATGACTATTCAGGATGACATAATTGTATTTATCTAACCTTCTGTTATAAACTTTTAAATAATAACAACAAAGCAAGTGTCACAGACTAGCTAAGCAATAATTTATAATTACTTTCATTTACTAGTGCTTACAATTACAGCTCATTATTAATTCGTGTATTTGGGTAAAAAAAATACGATAACTATTAAAAAATAGGAAATCTCAACATTAGGGTTTTAATGAAAAAAAAACATTTGAATAGCTTAACGTTATGTGTTTAGGTCATAATTAGAATATTCATTTTTAAAACAAATTAAACGTATTTATGTATTTTGAAGTAATCGGGGCCATACGCTACAATTTATTTCCGCAGTTTCATATAATAACTCTCAAGTGTAATAAAAGCTGCGCGAGTAAATTGTAAAGTGTGTGTCCCAAATAAATACTAATCATAATATGCATCAAATAAATTAATTCTACTTATTTGCAGCATAATCAATGATAAATAGCATGGGATATTTTTATTAAAAAATCTATAAATTAAATATTAAAACATAGATTTTTAATTTCATATGAACTAATATTGTTTTAATATAGTTTAATACACTACAAGGTGCATAATGTAGGTACTAATGCCTCATATATAGACCATTTATAATAAAAGATAGTGTTTTACGTTGACACCATTTCGGTATTTGTTATAACGACCCGTTATGTTGAAACTGCTTGAAGTGTAGTTTGCTCTAAAAATAAGTAATATTAAACTATATTTCATTTTATAATATATTAAACGCTTTAGGCTAATCTTTAGGGCCGGTAATTCAATTCTAATTTAATTATTTTTAGTTTTTTTTTTGCAGACAGCAATGATATATTTTAGGGTATTATATGATCTTCTTTAAGTGCCGAAAGTCGTCTTACACATTACTACAGTTTATAATTTGAGTAAGTCATTATTGAATTACCGACCCATATTACATATACATAATATAGGTATTTATATATATCCATAGTAAAATGGTCCATCAACATTCATATCTATAACACTTCAGTACTTCTTAAAAACTATCTACCTAAATATATGTTATACTCTATTTTTCCTAGCCATTTTCGCAAAACAAACCACTACGGGGATATAGTTTTCAGGAAAATTGCTCTCTTATAAAATATATATCAAAATATACCAAATGAAGGATTGAAAAGATTACACCAAATCGGACTAGTAGATACAAATACATTTTTCAAAAAAAAAAAAATTCCATCATTTAAATAAAGTCATTTTTGGGACTTAAAAATTTAAAAAATTTCCCTTTTTTAATAGTATGAAAGTACAACTCTTCACAAAGAAAATGCACCTTGATCATTTTCGGCACCTTTTTTTCGAAAAATCGATGTATCTCGGTAAAAAATTAATATTTTTTAACTTTACAAAAACGAGCTTATTTGGCTAGTAAATACCTACCTTTTTGCTGAATTTAAAAAAAAAAAAACAAAAATTAAAAAAGTTATTATAAAAACAAAAAATGGTCATTTTCGATGATTTTTTTAAAATAACTCGAAAAGTTATGCACCGAATTAAACTCAACAAAAACAAATCGCTGTGTTTTTTTAATATCTACAACATTATAATTTAACTTTTTCTGATCGGAGACATTGTTTTTTTTTTATTTAAAAAAACCGTTTTTTTGAACTTTGAGAATTTTTTGGGTTAGGTTCGCCATTCCGGCGCGAGTTGCTCTACACAGATACTCATATTATTTTTTCTTTTTCTATACGACTATATTTTTTTTGTCTATTTTTTTTTTACATAGGACCAAAAGTTCATTGATTGGACTATAAATATTGTCACGGCATTTGCTCTTCACTGTCTGTCTGGTCTGTTACCATGCTGGGACTAAGCGGTAAAGATAAAATAAGAGAGGTAAGAAAAAATAGAGTACTCATTTCATAGACATAGTATCCAGATAGGCTGATGTAAAAATATTAATTGTTAAGACTACCATTCGATGACATCTCGTAGTATAACCATATAAAATTACTAAGATACACCTATTTATCAACAAGATGTAGGATAGGTTAATTTCAATAGTTTGACTTTAATATATAAACTTTATAAAGGGGACGGTTTTTTTACAGAAAGTAGGATGGATATACGCTAGAGTAGGGACACGAAAGAGACAGACATATAGTATAATGCAGCCAAATAAGAATGTTACTCGTGACTGTAGAAAGCCATAATTTTGTCTTAATTTCTCTGACCGTATCATATTGAATTTAGTACAATAGGAACTCGATATTTTCCAGAGATACATAAAAACTATTAAAGGCATTTTGGATAAACTCTAATAGTTTTAGGCTTATTGTGGTTTTCCTATCACTGCAGGTTAGGGTGCAGTTTTAAATAACTTTTAAAAACAAAACATTCGTGACCTTTGTTTTTACGAAATTAGAGTATCGATAATGATTTACGTTTGTCGAGTATATGACTATTATTATTTGCTAAAATAAACCGTAACTTGATACTCTTTAAATAATTTAGGTGATACGTAAACCTTGGTGTTACAGGTTTTAAGGTAATTCTTATTGATAATTGATAATTGTACAATACCCTAAAAACTTCGATTTTTTGGTGCAGCTTGTATTCTACCAATAGGAAAACAGTGCCTACTGTCAGCTAGAGGAAACATACATAGATAGTTTGTATAACCTAAAATTGTTAATTAGGCCTAAAATATTTATTGAACAAATATAAAAACGAGATAAATTTAAATATGGAATGATCTCGTTTTACTCATTTTACTATTAACAATTAAAATTAATAACGAATTACTTTTTCACACCAAAACAATTCTATGATATCTAATTATTTTTATTATCTACTAAAACCTTACGATATAGTGCTATAAGGTTCCAATTAATACCTACATTGATATATACGGGATTAAGATACTAGATGTCAAGAACTGCTTAAAACGCATTTAATGTCATACTTCAATAGTAAATAAAATTATATCTAAAACACAAGTTAAATCCATCACGTGAATTTAAAATAATGCCTATCTAAACACTATAATATTAAAATAAATTTCCTAACTAATTAATTAAATGTAATTAAATGTAACAATTTCATTGAAATAAAATACATTATTTTTCGTTTCCGTTTGGTCTTTGGCTTTGCATCTACGACACACGTTACGATCAAAACTGGTTTTGTTAATCATAACGTGTGCAGTGTCTATTATCCTTTTCGTTCCAGTCGATATTGTACCCTTATTTTAATACAATTATCACATATTTTGTGGAAAGGAATATATTTAAAATTATATCATTTATTATTTGAATTAATAATTAAAAAATAATAAGAAAAATTATATTGTAAAATTGCTCAAAATGATATGTTTTATAATGGCAAAAATAACAAATAGTTATTTGACCCTGCATTTCGTATTTTTAAATACATATTAAGCAAAAGTACTAAATAGCTGTGCAATTAAGTACAATAGGTAATTAAAACATCCAATTAAAACACTCCCAAGCCCAAATTAGTAACATAACTTCAAAACTCCTTTACCAGGATTTATATACATGTATAAGCTTAACAAAATAACAAAGGACGATTCTTAGAAAGAAGTGGAGACTTCAACCAATCATGTCTGCATTGGCCAGCGTCATCGCCTTGGTTCGGCAAACGTAAAGGCCTAGCTGATGATAAAGTTTCACAACGCGTGCATTTCCTTCTCAGCACGCCAAGCGGGCGTCTCCACCACCACAATCCATTAACTGTTGTGGATAAGGACGTATTGTCTGACCATTGAGTTTGTTCACTTGGTGTGGAAGGTTCGCTGGCAGCATGATGAGCGATGCAAGATGCGATTGCATCAGTTAGTGGGCCATATTTCTGGAAAGTATTGCATCAAGTTTAAATAGTGAACTACGCACACGCATCATTCATTCATTGCACATTACAAGTCGGAAATTATTTCACTCAGAAAAATGTTCGAGTGTAAATAAAAGAAGCGTTTTTCTATTTTCAAATCATTTTCTCATAGTAAATAAACAATAGATAAGTATCTTTCATATTATACATATTACTCAAATAAAATAAGCTTAGGAAACTAATTAGATACTAATAATTAAGTATCTCTAGATGCTCACCGAAATCTCAAGAGGTTTGGGCTGCAGGTTACGTCAAACTTCTTGCAGAAACTTTATTGGGCAAACTCCCTGACGATTATCACCTGACCTAATCATAACCATACCGTCTAATTCATCACCAACTTGAATTACAATTTGGTCTCTTAGAAGCATCAAACCGTTATCTCCATCAGACACCTGAAAATAATAATGTGTAATTTAAGACCAAATGCATTAAAACAGAGCAGAGTGAATTTTTTATCATTTTGAGGCATTATAAAAATCATTAGTAGTGTGAATAATGGACCAGTGAAAATCCCGAAAAAATTAATAGTACGGCCACTGGAACAAAATTACATGATTATTAGGAAAAGTAACCATGTGAGTATGCCTGCCAAACAAGTGACGCATGGCGGCAAATTATCAAAGGGATTCAGTACAACATTAGCAAGGCCGTGCATTCTCCTCCTCAAGAAAATAATAATAAAAACTATATTCTGCCTAGCCCACTAGTCGGGACATATAAATTTTATTGATAGTTAAAAAAATTAAGTCTAGTACATGATTATACCTGCAAGTTATGCGTCACTTGCAATGGACGCTCTCCAGCTTGAAGTTTAGTACAATATTTGGAAGGAAAGTATCCAATTTTGCCAAGACATTTTCCCTTCCACCAATCAGGGTCGGAAGTATCAATGACAGTGACTTTGTAACCTGCTTTAAGGTCCAGTTCATCGGCATGTCGAGACTTAAAGTTGTAGAGAATCACGTATAGATTTGTTGGTAACAGACGCTGATGCTTCTGGAAAGAGATTTAATGCCAGTTTAAGCTACAGTTCTTTAATTATTTTATTAGCTTATAGCAATCTTACATTATATTGTTTTACCGGCGAAGGACAGGGACTAGCGCTGTTGGAAGAGAGACTCTTGTCAGGTTCATCTGGCAGTTCAACGCTGCTCATGCGGCCACCTCGTGCGCTTAACAAGCGACGGCTTTGAACGGGCGAAGATGGCGCTAAAATTAGAAATAATGCTCCAATTACCCTGCTAACATATATTTGTTATCTAATTTTCTAGGTTTAATAATAGTGCAAAAGTCTTATTTACAGATCTTTCCATGCTATTTTGGGCATAACAGAGGCGACTACTGCTCGCAGACGTTTTTTTGTAGTAGCAGTTGTCTCTGCTTATGGATACATCAGGCGGAGCTATATTCACATGCCGGTATATAAAACACAAATAATTAACAGTAAGACAATTTTCAAAAACATTGAGTGCAGAAAATAATTAACATCAGTTTCTAAAAATGTATATTTAAAAGCTTTGTAATATATAGTGAAAACTTTCTACTACATACATGTGTTAATATTACCGCCGCTATTAATTTTAGAGAAACCATGCCTCATGCAATAATCGTTACAGGTACCTAAAAATAAAAATTACACTTTTGCTTACATATTATTACATTTCACAACTCATGCGTCTGTCATTTGTAGATCGACATTTTGTGCTTGAATTTTTATTCAAAATATGAAAATGATGGTGAATGACATTATGAGAACCCGAGATGAAAAAACCTTAGGCGAAAATATAATTACCATTTGTTGTTTCTATAGCTAAAACACAAGGTGTAAAAAATTAAGGCATCATTTTAAAAAGCTTAGAACACATGAAGTACAGAGGACATCAAGAATATTGGAAGACGACGTCGAATGCTAATACAAAATATTTACTATACACAAGGAACTATTAAACAAACAAGCTAAGCCAGGACTTCAGGTGGTGATCGCCTCACTGAGGCACACAACATTGCGTACGAACACATCTTTACAGAAGACCAGATAACTTCGAATATTATTCTGCATCAAGTTGTAATATGCTTACTTCAAAAAACAAATGAGTTTTTAAAATACAATTTAATTTAAAACAACAAATACGTCGAGTCACGTCTTTATTAATTATACATGATTCAGAAAATGAAATAATACGATAATAATTATCAATAGGGTCTAATGTTTTATTATGTTTTAAGTTAACGAGTATAATATTTATAAATTGCAACTTTAAGATGTCCAAAAATGTTACAAAATCAATCATCATCAATCATGTGTGTAAATAAACCCATTTCTGCACAGGGTGGATAACAGTTAAACTACATATTTTACGCGGTAACTGATTAGTCGTTTTTCAGTCATTATGTAATTTTCTTCAGGTGACCATGATATTATTTTTTTTATGATATTATGGCAAGTTAAAATTTATTTTCAAAACTGATCATGAAATAATGCTTTTTAACATGCGATTTTTTTAATTGATAAAATAATTCACTAGCTATGATAATTATTAATCATACTTTCAAATGTATATCTGTTTTCCGTAGTAAGCATACAATTATCATATGACGAAAATAGAGATAGTTATTTGGTCTCAGTATAAAATACATTGTTTAAAATATAAATCGTACAGAGCACTCGACTGCCCTGCGCGGGCGTCTGCGAGTCTCGCCCAGGTCGCCGTCGCAACTCGCCGCACTCCGGGGAGTCCAGGGAGAGGCTCTTCATTCTAAGATTCAACTTTTGTCGTCTCGGCGAGTGTGGAGCTATAACAGTGATCCAATATAAGCTTACCGTCTGCCCTTAGACCCTTAGCGCGAATGTTATATTTTAACCACATTATGTGAAGTGAGATGTAAATGATGTCTAAAGATTTAAGGACATGAGTACCTACGTTGATTTTAATAAATATATCAAAGTTACATTGGTATCGACCGACATTTTTGAGATAGAACATGGGCATCATCAAGTGTGTCTATTAAATACAAAGTTGGTTGCGGTCGCTTTTTATTATTTAAAAATCAAAATTAAAAAAGGCAGCTGTAATTATCATTATAATTGTTTCATGTTATTGTGGTCTTAAATATATTAAATATAAAAAATATGACAAATAAAATCACTATACAAAAAAAATAAACAACACACTACAAAACGTTAGCTGTGTGCGTAAAGCAATTGCGAGAAACAAAAAACTAGCTACAAGAGAAAGAAATAAAAAATAGAAAGTTAGGTAGAGTAATTAATTAAATGCAATCCGTATCGTCATCCGTAACCCGTTTCTCCATTCTCCATTCTCATTACACTAGAAAAAGTGTCGTTCCACGTCACTACTATCTAACAAAACTAAACTAAACTAAAGCATCAGACATGAGAGTCGTGACACTAATGCATGGAGTCGACAATGCATCATGTGCTCAATGAATATGTAGAGGATGCCTTTTCGATGCAACGTAGCGGACTCGCAGTCAAGATCTGAAATGCTACAGGGTATTGCTTAATACGAGTAATGGTACCAGGTGAGGGACTGGTGCGGTCTGCCTGCCTCAACATTTGGGCACTCTTCGAATTCTTCATCGAACCTGCGTGGACAATTACATCAAAAGAAACCGTCAATCATTTTCTAATAACAAAAACCTAAATCCCGCCTAAGTATTGTATACCTATGTATATCAAAGCAAGTAAGCAGTATTTATATTATAGTTATAATCAGTGAAGAGTTACTTTTTGTTAGTATTCATGTAAAATAACACCATTTGTTAATATTGTTTAGGTAAAACGTTTTAAATTTAAGCAATTGTTATTTAGGCGTGTAGCGTCGTGGAGGCAATTTTCCATGCAGTCACCAGCACGCGGCAAGCCATGCACCACTTACATCGCTGTGTCGGAAATCTTATACGCGAATGTGTCAGTTAAAAATACGCTGGTAATATAATGTTTTTTATTGTAACAGTAACAATATTACATATCACAGTTCGCGAGACGATTTGTGAAAATATTACATTTATATTATTGTAAAAAGAGCTCAAATTCTTAAGTTCGATCACGAAATTGCTCCCAATCAACTGAACGAATTAAAGTCTATAGCAAATTGCATAAATGTTGTGCTATTTGTTGCGAACGCTGCCTGTTGGCTTGAGAATGGACTGCGGGGAATCTCCATTTTCATTTACAAAGCATAACGGCTGTCCGAAAGGTCGCGTGGTTGTTTGCTCCGATTCTGTAAGCATAATGAGCGAAAACAAAAATATAAATAAAATAATATTTACAAAATTATTTTCTTTTTACATAAAAATAATATTGTTAACACAAAAGTAAAATGACAACGGTGAATGAAGGGCGGCTACGTTTGGTCGGTGCCGTCTTCGAATACTATTCGTGGCGGAGAGCCAAATAAGCCGCTAACTGTGGCCTAGTACGGTTACCTAAACCTAGGCTAATCTAACATTCCAAAACGCGGATCAAAACAATTCAAAACAAAAATAAGACACACATTGAACTCAACAGAAAATAATATAAGGACGGGACAAACAAAGCGCATGTTGCAGACGTGTTACAGAGAGCGCTGTTCTATTGTAGCCGTGGGCGCGTACTTTCCGGTAGAGAAATGGATCGGTGCTGCGGAGAACCGTGGCGCGACCTCGAGCCCCACATAGACAAACTCTTGACGCCGGCGAACAGCCGTCGTCGCACGCCGCCGTCCGGCGCACGCCCGGCGCCGCCTACGACAAGCATGGCTCAGTCCGACCGCACCCCGCCCCCGCCCTGCGCCCGCGGCGACTAACCGATACAGATTGCGTGCAAAATATAATGTCAAACTACTCGAAACGAGTGAATATAATCTGAAAGAAGCGTGCCGTACGACCGTCGCGCAAGGTGCTAGACGGCGGTCGCAGGCCTACGCGAGCGGCGCCAAGCGAGCGGGTGCGGCGCAGACCTGAGCTGGAGGCTGCGGGCTGAGGCACCACGGCCAGTCCCGTTGCAGGCCGTGCGGGCGAGCGAGCGGGCGGCACGTCGTCCGGCGCAGATACGCGGACCACTGGACCGCCGCGTTGCTCCGACCCACCGCCCGGCTTCGCTATTTCGCTGGCTCGCTTCAGAACTTGGTAGGTCTGATCCACTTCCTCCTCTAATCATCGAGCGAAATGGGGTTAATGACATGGGGAGGCTAGAACTCAGTCGGTCACCGATTGCTAAGTGTTTATATTTTTATGATATGAGTCGGGAACGGGGCGGTTTGTTAATAATTACGTCAATCTTTTATGCATTCGGTTGCGGTTGGGAGGGCACGGGGTCACTCAAATACTGTACCCTCGTCATAGCAGTTATCGAAATCATCATCAAATTCGACAGAGGATTTGAAGGAGATCTTGGTGAGCCTCTGTCCAGGAAGCCAGCCATCCCCCGTTCCTACAGAATAGCTATGTTAGCTTACAATTAATAAACAATCGAATGAAGCTTCAGCTGCACAATTGGCACGTGAACATGGTGTTGATGCGTCATGTGGAAGTATTAGTGTATTTTGTTTGCCTATTTGTTACCTAAAATATGTATAATATTACAGATGAAGCATTTGTTTATGTAATTATTATTGCATCTAAAACAGAAAATTGTATTATATTTACAGTTAATATTTCTGGTGAATTTATTTGATTAGTCGACTTACCAAGGTCGGCCAGCTTTATGACAAAGATTAAAAACTACAAAATAATTCATTGATTTTTTATGTGGATGTCAAAAGACTTATCCATTAGCCGAGTGATTCTCAAACTGCTTTTAATGTGTCTGGTTTTTCATTCATTTTGTTCATGAAATACATTATTATACTTCACTATACTCGTATAAAATTATATTAGAAACTAAACAAGTCCAGGTTGGCTTACTTTCTTCGTCGAAGGCCGTTTCGTGGACTCGCGATTCAATTTCTGAAGTGCTTTTCTGTCGTCTCAAGAGACGCGACTTCGTCTGGCATTTACCAACTTGTGACATGCAATCGGTGTGGACGTTCATCTTGCATAAGCGGCATCTGAGACCTTGCCTCGTGTGTCCTAAGTCAACAAAATTTTGGAGTAGTTAATTTTTTATAAGAAGGTTAGCAGAAAAATTTGGACTATAAATGTCTCAATAAAGGACAAAGAAATTAACGAGTTCGTCGAACTACATAACAAAAGTCACGCTATGGATTCAACCAGTGCCTGGTACAAAATCCTTAGTCAGCACGGATATTTTTCGCTTGAATTTTCAGTTGATAGAAAGAAAACCTAATATTATTATACAACACAAATCGTAAATTTGGTATCGTGCGTGTAAATTCAAGATATGGAACATAGATTAAAATAATAAGCAAAAAATAAACGCAACACCATACCTCTGAGCACTTGCGAACAAACATCGCATGGTGTAATTTTCTTATATGTGTACTCCTGGAAGTTGTGTGCGTCGGAGTCTCCCCCAGCGCGGACGGCCTCACGTGCAGCGCCGTTCCTCCTGATTAAGCCATATTAGTCAATATTCGGTTACCGTCTACATCGCGATAGGTATTCTATGGACAATGTAAGAAGCAAAGCGACGAACATATAATAGCGTTCATTACTAAAGTCCAATAAGCAACAAGTATCATTGTAACAAAATATGATCATTTATTACTACATATTCTACGGACTGCCACAAACAGATAACTACGTCATTCAAATCGATCGACAAAAGTTCAAGGATAGTCTGTTGAAGACAGTTGGATGAAAATGCCCATAGGCACCTCGAATATATTCTATAACTCTATGTGTATGAGTTCACTCACTACTCCTGGATATACAATTTCATTTAACATTGGACTTGCAACTCTCTGGAGATATAAGAAGCTTCGCGAAGGAGTAGATTCAGCTTTGATCGTACATTTAACGTAATGTAATGTGTTGTTGCATTCAGAAGGGCCTCTCATCTATATCGAGCAAAATAAAATGAACTGAAACGTGGGTAAGCACGTGAAAAATTCTTCGGGTCAAGTTACATTGTGCGGGATCTGTGCTTGGTCAATGGGGAGAGGATCGGGGTCACAAGTAGTGCAGTTACCTCATGGCCATTACCGTCGACACCGCGTGGTACATGTGATTCTTTCTTTATGTTGCAAGAAGAGAGAAACATCAAGATGACTATAAATTAAAATGAAACAGCAAACCAATATTCCGAAACAGCATACTGTCATAATGTGTTTGTTATGCCGTGTACAGGATGCTATTTAAGAAGTATGCATGAAATAACTATTTTTGCCCATTTTCCATACATGTTTCGACCCAAAAAAATTTTCGGAACCAAAATTTACGTTAGTATTATTAAATAGTAGTTAAAAGTAAAAAGTGTTTACTAATGGTGAATTACGAACTTCTGTCAAGTGCTAAAATCCAATTGTTTTGAAATTATGAAAATATTTTTGGGTCCAAAATGAACACTGTCTTTTACAATATGCATTTAATAGTGCTAAGTGATGAATTCAAATAAGCGAATAGAGAAAAAGGAAAACTGTATACATATAATACAAATATAAAAACCTTCATTTAAATATACTAAAAACATCAAGAATCAAGGTGTTACGGTATTTTATTTCATTAAAATTCGTTTATTTTAAGTAACCATTGATTTGCGCATTACTTTAAGAGCAAACGTCGATCAGAAACAGAGTTAAATCATTTTGACAGCAAGTAAAAAAGTAGAAATTCAATTTAAATATTGTATATTTAATTTTATCGAAAAATGAGATTTTAAGTTAAATCGTTTGGAAAATTCTACTAAAAGATTTCATAGTTTTCGATGCTACTGCTATATTCAAATTGGCACTGCATTGGAGCTGACTGTGTGCGACTTATTATCTTTCAGTTAAGAAGTGGAGCGTCAAACATTTACATAAATTATACTGTATGACGCTATCGCTGCTCTACATTCTTATTCTTCAGGTCTAACTATATAAAAATACAGTGAATATATTTAAAATAAAGTGTATATTAGAATAAATTAACTAATAAAAATTCAAGCATAATAAAATTTGGAAAAAAAGCCAACAAAACAAGTAACATTGTTTTTTATTTACTATATTTTCGTAATTTTGTACAGGTGTTTAGTTTTGTTTCAACCCATGGTGCTTTTGTAGCGCTGTTCAAGTTGCCCACAAACTCGATACTCGATAACAAGATGATAATATGTTACTATTCATTTATTTCACATCAGCAGTAAAGAAAAAAAACGTAACATATTCATTGTGGTAGTGAAATTACAAAAGTATAAAATTATTTATTAAAATAAATTGTCATTTACGCCGCACCCTCTTTTAATAAATGACTGGCGAGGCAAGTTTAACATTTTAATAGTTGACTTCGAGTGACCTAGTAGTATTTTGGGGTTAACCTTGAAGTAGTCTGGTATAAAGAGTGGAGTCTGACTGAACTATCAATCTAAACATGGAACACATTCGTGTTATAGAGCCGGCATAACTTGTAGACAGATTTAGTGTGGATTTCCTTCATAAACCGCATTTTAGTTTAACATAAAATGGGGTGTAATGACATAACGGATTATTATATTATAATAAATAAATATCAAAAGATGTCATAATTATTTATTTATTAGAAATAAACAACGAAGAAGCATAAGTGCTATTGCTACTCGAACGTAGCACACAAATCGTATTAGGAGAGATTAGAAATATTATATAAAATGTGATCATAGAAAAAAAACTTCACAGACTTTCAGTTATTTAATCAGATTACATATGAACCTTTCCAGAAACATAGTATTTATTTTTTTACTAATTCGACGCTATAAAATTGTAAATATTATTATCCAAGGTTAAGGTAACTTTTACAGGCACCAGTTGCCATTGCTATGCCCTCTTGAAGAGACAGACAGGGACTTGAAGAGAAAGACACTATATATTAATAAAAGTAATGCAAATTCAATTTGGTAGTTGTATTCTGTCACTTATGTTTTTTTTCCTAAAAAAGCTCGAGCTAATGTTTACAAAATAAAATTGTTGAATTTGTTTTTAAATAAGGGATTCCAAAAAAAATTGTTTCCATTTTTAATGATGAAATCAAACCCCTATTGTATAAAATATTGTGGTTTGTTATTAGAACTTTTCCTCTATATCGGCGATCAAATCACGAAGTTTTATGCAAAATCAGCATTTGCATTCTAATTTAGAAGCTATTTCACGATATTTCTTTAACCTTAAAACTTAGATAAGGTTTTTATTATGATCACAAATTATTTATATCTTTTATCATAAGTAGGTACAAAATGAATTAGACGGATAATTTTTTTTTAATTTGCTTAAAAACCCATGATTAGAAGAACTAATTAACAGGCGGTAAAATCATTAATATACTTAACAAGACAAATAATAAATATCATATGCATTGTGTAAAACGAACGCCTTAGTTTCTAAGCACTAATAAAAAATATTATGCCAATTATTTACTAGGCAAGAAAGACACTAATGTATCGAGGTAAGTAATAATAAAAAATAACATAACTTAATACTTCAATAGAAATTTGCCACGTCACCTTGCTAAAAAATAACAAATCTAATTATGTAAAACAGTCATCCATAAAACTACGAAATATAACGAGGAGAAAAATAATGTATTTTTTCGATATCTCTCTTAGTTTGTTCATCAAAGGGAATTGACGTTTTTCTTAACTATAAAAATTTATGGTAATTCGAAATAAATTACAAAATAATCTTACTTATAATTCTAAAGAGATATTATTAAATTAATAGAGGTATTAGTCGTTACAAATTTGAGACGATGTTCTCAATTTTGTCACTTTAGTTGTGACGTCACTGCTGGTCTCGACCAATCTTGTCTTGTTAATGACTACATGACGGCATTTAACGTGAAACATCAAATGGAATTACTGAGCTGTTCGCTACAAGTTATTGTCATATAACTAAGTGCAGGGCGACAATAAAATTGACAGACATATTTTTCATAGATTATATCGCTGGTCTTTGGCATTATTTTACATGTATACAGCAAAATATAGGATGCTGTTTTCATACCAACTGCCACATAATTCCGGATTGATAGCGCACTTATCATCACTCAATGGTTTCTACTTGACCCTTTCTAATCAGATGAAAAGTCTGATCAACTATTTTTTGTTGGATAATGATAAATTAGGCTGCGGTTTATAAAAACAGAGCAGTCTTATATCAGTATCATAAGACAAAATTCATCTTCTGGATCCACAGGGCAAACTACCCTTGTTACTCTCTGCTACTTCTAAGTTAACCCCAAAACACGACTCAGGTCAATTCACAGGCTGGCTAAGCTTAAAAATGGCGGTACTCGTAAAAGACGACAAACCGGGCTAATGATCAGTCTGCCTACGAATTGTTATATAATATAAGTACTTATTAATTATTTACTAATAATTGAATCTGTCTACTTATTGTTTGAGGTCAAATCCTTCAAGGCCAAGGCTATTCGAGGTTGTCTTTATTATAAATTTATTATGCCACTTTTTTGGGAATAAACTGTTATTATTATTGGCTGCTAAACATTAACATTTCTTTCTAACATTAGTAAGTTATGTACTATCCATGCGCGTGCTCAGAATCGCAGATTATATTATGATACCAATTAGGTAGGTGCACTTCGGTTCTCCGTTGCTTCATACCGCATAAAGTCTTTTAAATCAGTAGAATTATGTTCGTGTATAATCTCAAATATAAGCACATCTAAAGACTTGCTATTAGCCTATATCTTACAGGGCAAGTAAGTATAATGTTCGTGAAAGGTTAAATCCGTGTACTGAGGGTAATTCTAAACTACATTCAATTGGCTATCTCGACAGTTATTACAGAATAAGTTACTGTTTTTCTGTCTATATTTGTTTCGATTGTTAAGTAGAGACAGAGTGGACTTAGCCGATCAATAAAATATAAAAAATATATAATATATAAAAATTATTCGTACGTATATTATGCGTAATAGAACAATTTTTTTTACAATATGAAAGAATATGTTAAAGGCTTCTTTATCCATACGTTTTAAGTTAAAAGCACTCAAAAGTCGAACACTGTTATCAATTTTTCATGTAAAATTTTATAGAAAACTCACTTGTCAGGGGGAGCAGCGTGGGGCGGTGGAGCACTGGGAGGCTTTAGACTGCGAAAGGCTTTTAGCCATTTATTCTTCATGCTTCCCGCAGAGGACGACGATAGCTTACGGTCTGCAACAGCGGCACCGCTTTCCGCTTTAGCTGCGAAGAGCTCTCTCTGAAATAATCATATTTATATCAAACTAATAATTATTTGTTTATTTATCTTATATACTATATTGGAAAATTATAAACGATGCGATGAACTAGATTTTAGAATTAAGGAAAAACTACTATCACAGATTTTTTTCTTAACCGCAGCCGTGAATCAAATTGACGTAAGTATGAAAAAAAAAACCATTACACTATGTCTTTATAATGCCAATCGATAGACTTAATTATTAGGTATTTATAATACATAGAGTAAATATTACTAACAAATTAAAAATAGTAACAAAAAAATTTGACTGGTATAATGGGCATTACATAAATTAAAGTGTTTTTTTTTTTTATTTGTTGCTTGTCTTCTGCCGGTTACTATTTTTATAGCATACTTTCTCTGCCTTTACAATGCGGTCAATCACAATTAAGACCACCGAGAAATGTCTTTGATATAATAAACAGTACATATAAGATTTGCAGACAAAATAAGACGCCCTTGAAAGTAATGCTGAAATAAACAAACAGCCACTAAGCAACAAACATCTGATATAATTGCGTTGAAGTCCTGAGAGAGACCCAAATCATTTACACTGTAGCTGGCCGACACTCAGAGTAATCATATGTTCTAATACAAATTTATGTAAAAAATACGACCAGGGAATACAATTCATAAATAAGTCAACGTTCATAAAACAATTTTTATAAGAGGTTTTACTTATTATTTTGTTTTGCTTTCATTATTGTATTAAAACATTATTAAGAATAATTAATCCATGTTCGGAGCTATAGAAATATTTGTATAACATTAAATACAAAAGTACGGAAATCGGGTGACTTTTAGACAAACATTGTAACATCGCCGCATACAATGAATGAACAATTGATCGAGAATTATGAAGACAATTTGATAGAAGACTACTATCAATAGGTATAACATACTAACGTAAGGTCATTGCCAATCAATAATTTTGTTTGTACTAATTCCATAGATTACTTCTAATTATAAGGAGTAATCGAAACAACACTATAGCAGTATAATATATACGACAAAAAGACGTGTACTTAAGAAGTGAAAACTGTTATAAAATTACGTGAGTTATAATTACGTAGTCACGTGCCGAGCTACTATAACAAAAGGTTACTAAAGAGCAGAACTTACGCACTCAAACATTTATGAATAAAAAGCTAAGCCAATTATTAAAAATGCTGAATATTAGCTAAAAACAATTACATAAGTTGTAATGTATTAGAAAGAACATTAATTGGTGTTTTGTTAAAATGGACGCGCCACGCAATACTATAATATGTCAATGTCAGGCATCTCTGTAGAAGGCAAATTATAAATGATTCACTGTTTACTTAAATTTTGATTTTGAAACTGCGCTGCGGCGTGATATTGTAACTCAATCGGACCATAATTGTATTCGACTTCAACTAATGACAAATGGCCGCGCACACACGACCCCTTAAAGGTTTTAGATGGATATAAATAATTAACTTAATATAATTTAAGAGTGGTAGGCAGACTGAAGATGGCATTAGCCCAGTATGCCGTCCTGGGGAAGTACCACCACTTTCAAGCGGAACGCCCGTGAAGTGACCTAGTCGCGTTTCGGGATCAGCTTGGAAGTAGCCGGGATAACGAGAGGAGTGTGCCCTGTCAGTTTGGATAGAGCACATTCGTCTCCTCAAGCCGGCATAGTGGAGTCGACTGTTGCGCGCGGACATATGTCCGTAGTAACAGTTGATTCCACTCATGGACCGCACTCTAGCTTCATCACATCAGGCGGAGTGTGGTCACATGTTGGGCTATCAATATAAAAAAAAATTTACAATCAGACCAAATCTTGACGTAGTATAATCATGTATATTAATTAAATTGCTCTAAAAATGAACATCACCCATTGCTGTTATCATCACCGTCTTCATCATCATTCACCTGATCTTCTATTTTTCACAAGCTAAGGCCTCGAGTTCAATAAACTATCAGACCGTTAACCTCATGTCACAGTCAAATTCAAAAATAATCCATCCTCATTAAAAAAATAAAATAAAAACAATTGGGATAAACAACAAATTTGCTGCGACGACGATGTCTATAAAGCAAAACGTGATAATGAGCCGAATAAAGTTTCTTAAATGAGTTAATGCAAAGTTGATAATGTAACACTGATTTGACACTGAAGTTCATTACGGTGTCCGAGCGTCAATGAAGCCGAAGACGATGTCCATTAAGTTACGTAACTCCGCCCATAAATTCTAGTTTTACTGAAGATCATTAAACAGAGCTTTGACAGGCATCAGGAGATAGCAGGTTATCGGCCTGAAATTGTTTTTCTAAACTTGTGTTTCTTTGTCAATATTGGCAGAATAGCGAATTGTTTTTCGAACAGAGCCTGTTTTTTTTTCTCTCTAAAATTTCTTAGAAGTTTCAGTAAATACTTCACTATCTACTTAAACTTGACTGAGATCAGACTCGAACAATAAAACGAATAACAAAAATATTCTGTATATTTAAGCTGTTTTTTCTCTAATATTTTTTGAGATACATTTATTCAAACTTGTGAAAATTAACCTAAGAACTTGCAAGAGGAAAACTTTGTAATGTAAATTAAGCTATTAACATATCTCCTTACTTTTTTGTTAAGAACAGTGTTTTTATTTAAAAAACGAAATCGGTCAAGTGTTACTGGGAAAATATATACCTGATAAAAAATTAAAATTGCTTTATTTTTATTAAACTTCTGAGAATATAATATAGGTATTAATTTTTGTAGCTTTTCCCTCGATGTCTATTTAACATTTTGTAAAATGTTGGTAACATAAAAAATATAGGTAGGTATATTATTAACTAGAACTACTATTCACTATATTAATTATTAATTGTTATTACATTATATTTCAATAAGAATTCCAATAAAATCATGAAATAGCTAATGAATAATAATTCACTATTGTTACGCAACATCACTGAATTGAAAATATATTATTAATACATATTCTAGTATACTTCAGATATCCTCTAAAGATCCAATAGTTTACTTATTGGAATTATACACCAATATAGCTTCCAAATAAATAACACAAATAAACGCACTACTGTATTTTTTTAAAACAATTTAGATTGTGTGTTTCCTTTTGTTTTTTAGAGCGACGTATATACCTATAACAAATGAAATATCTGAAATCTTTGTAAGAAATGTTTCTAACAACATAATTAAATTAAGGTATAATTGTGAAACACGTTGGCATTCCAATCAATAAGTATAAATGATTTTCTTTCAATTTACATGCAAATAGTTGACAAATGGAATATTAACTACGGTTTTACAGATAATAGTATGTCGTGTCTGTCTCGAATAAAATCGCACAACCATAAAGAACCTTATCGTAAAGGGAAGCAAACAATGTCCCTGTTATCAAACGGAAGAAACCTATAGACGCGGTGAAATCATTTGTACGCTCTTTCTTATTATCTTTTATCGTAATTTTGTGTTTAAAATAAAGGTTTGGGATTTCAAAAGTTATTATAGGTATTATTGTCGGCGAAAAACTAGAACGCCATCATTGCCTCTAACTTTCCTCCTAAGGAAAAAATTGAAAAAAGAAGAAAATTA
>JAPWLS010001524.1:0-51039 GCA_028551675.1 Tineola bisselliella
AAAGTGAGATTGAAAGAGAACAGCAAAACAAAAGTATTACTTAGGTGAGTATCATACATGGGCGTAGCCACGGTGGGGCAGAGTGGGGCGCTTGCCCCACCCTGGCTCTGACCTGTAAGGTACCTAATCAAACCTAAAAAGTTAATTGTCTAGGTGCTAACTACAATACTTAATATCTGTAAGAAAGTTCACACTCGACACAAAAAAATTAACCGGCGTAAGACAGCGGGCATAGTTTGCTAGTTACATATTATTTTAGACTGCTGCCCCACCCTGAGCCCATGGCTGGCTACGCCCATGGTATCATTGGTTAAAATATAACATGTAGCTATATACCGGGTTATTTAGTTGAAAATTTGGAGCCAAATTTTCAAATGGATACAATTTTGTAGGTATATAAGCTAAGGAAAGAGAAACGATCGCGATGTCGTGAATGTCAAAGGAGATATCTGCATCCCTTTCACACATGCCTCAACTTTGACATGATAAAGATATAGCTATCCCTTTCTAATGATTGTTTCTTCCAGTCCAAAGTCCAATCTGTATCCATTTGAACTGTACTAATAAATTATTATTATTATATTCTTAAAGCATCAATTGTTTTCAGGTCATTTATAATTTTTTTTTGTATATAATATTATATTGAATATAATATAATATTTCGTATATAATATTATATTGAACTATCTACACTTAAGTATTTTTTAAATGAATAGCGGCCTAGCGGTAGGTAGTTACAATGCTGAAAACCATACTTGTTTATTTATTACAGGTCTACAATGTGACTCTATAAATGCTGAAAATATCTTATCAACGTACCAATCTGTTGATCAGCCATCATTGCTGCAGTGTTTAGTTAAAAACACTGCTATATGTGGACAGGTTACATCTGCTTCAGAAATTGGTAACTCTTGGACTGTGTTTTAGTATAGCATGACATTGAACAAAGATCAGTTACATGCTAATATTGAAGACTATGATATTATTTATATATTCCAGTTTTAATTACATTTTACCGTTATCATTATGTAGCTGTGACAGGTTGTATGCAATTCCTATAAACCTTTTGAATAAATAATAAATAAAACGTTTATTTTTAAATAAATATTACAATCTGTTGCCTTGGCACCAAAAACCAGTGTTGGTTTGTCTTGGCGCTGCACATTCGTCTTACATTCTAAATATAACTTAAATTAATACAAAAATATGTTAATATATACAGCAAAATATAATAAAAAATAGTATAATATATAATATAATGTAAATAAACTTTGTCTGATGTTAAGCTAGAGTTTTAAATGTATTAAATCGTAAAGATAATGTATGACAGTTATTCTAGTTTGGGTTAGAGCAGTGTTTCCCAACCTTCTTTGTAGCATGCCCCACTGTAGCCTTTCTAAAATTCTTATGCCCCCCCTATGTAACCAAACACACAGTTGATATTTTAGTCTCGTCAAGCGAAATTATACCTAATAGTTATTAACGCAATTATTTAAGAATTAGCTTTTTTAGTTAAATTTGGCACTGAAATCTAGTATTGCATTTAAATGGCCCGAAGCGAAAAGGTCCATTACCAAATTGCCCCCCTGTGGGGCATGGGCCCCACTTTGGGAAACACTGGGTTAGAGTATTCTATATGTTTATTTATTGTTTGGTCTATGGTGTTCCATTCTCATCTTCAAATGGTTATGGTGGTCTTAAAGAGATCCTAGATTTTACTTTGTCTATGCACGTCTGCATGTTTATAAGCTGGTTCCTTATTATTATTATTGCAGAATTATCCCAATCGTCTGACACATCTATTATCTCAGATTCGAATATAAACAACAGCTGTTATCATCACAACACCTGCCACCAGTGTCGGAGTTTTATTAAGAAAACTAAAAATAAGTATAGTGACAAAGTTAAAGGACTTACTAAGGTAAAGGTTCTTGAGCTATAGTGGAAGGAATGCATGTGTGTTTGGTATAAAGTTTATGCAAAAGGTCGCTTTTAAAAATGAAATATTAAATTTTTAGATTCTAGAAGAAATGCAGACTGTATACAAAAGCGAGATAGACATAATAAAAGATAAGGAAAGGGATAGAACAAAGCTTTCTGTTACTGCACAGGGTGTTGAATTACAGAGGAAATATAATCAGGTATGTTTAAACGTGGGTAGAACAAAAAGCCTAATTCCATTTGCAAACACTCGATGTGCTGCCCCAGTATAGTACCACCGCTTTCCTAGTAATCTAATCATTATGTTATGGAACTCATTCGTTTCATTAAGCCGGCATAGTGGAGGCGACTTTCAGGCGGAGTGTGGACAGCTACTATAAAAAAAGACATGGCATCGTGATTATTTTCTGCAAATAATGGTTCTAGCGTTATAGAAATATGCGATATAATAATTAAAAATAAGTTTCTCTTCAGTTTCCCCTCAATTGGTTTCTGTTTTATTTCAGTTAGAAGAGCAATCGTTGAAACGTCAGAGGGAATTAGAAGGAAGTATCAAGGAGAAAAAGAAATTTCTATGGACATTGGCAAAGAGTTTGCGGGAGCAACACGAGCAGTTGGCGAGGGCTTTCACATCTGTCAAATTGGAAGGAGAACGGCTCAATAATAAGGTAGAGGCTCTATTGTTTACTTTAATTTTAGTGGTTTTCTGTTATATATTTTACAACCTACACTTTGATACTTGACACTACAATTATCATGGGCGTAGTCAGCCATGGGCTCAGGGTGGGGCAGCAGTCTAAAATAATATGTAACTAGCGAACTATACCCGCTGTCTTACCCCGGTTAATTTTTTTTGTGTCGACTGACGACTGTCGAGTGTGAACTTTCTTACGGATATTAACCCTTTCCACTCCAAGCATTTTTTTCTTTTTATTCCACCAGCTCTAAGCTAAAATTGCGTTTTTTAACTTTTAGGGGGTTTTTCGTATTTTGTAAATAAAATTGATTTTTTCTTGTATTATAAACTTTATTTTATGAGTAATTACAGGATACTGTATTATAATTCTTAATTCTAATCTTTATAATTCCTTTTGGTATGGTATTATTCAAAGCAAAAATTGTCCTCAAAAAGATTATTAAATTAAATTATTAAAGAGAAAATTACACTCGACATAGGAGTGGAAAGGGTTAAGTATTGCAGTTAGTACCTAGATAATTAAGTTTTTTAGGTTTGATTAGGTTTCAGAGCCACTGCCCCACTGTGGCTACGTCCATGACTATTATAGATACATAATAACATAATTCTGTTTCAGGAAGAAAATCTTAAAAAGCAATTAAAGGAAGCCGAACAAATATTAATAAAAAGTGGAGATGAGATGAGACAACAAATAACAAACGAGTTGAACACTCTTGAAAGTCATTTGCACGACATTAAGAGCGAAAGAGACGGCATCATGAGGGAAAGAGACGAACTTATACGAATGAAATTGAACAGTGAAAAATGTGTGCTCGATAAGAGTACTTTGACCGATATATGCGATTTGAATTATAAATTTAATTTAATTATTAATAATAATAATAATACGAAAGTCGATGATAAAAAGTCTAATGTTGTTAATTATTTTAAGAAGAATAACAATAATATTAGTAATATTACTGATTGGAATAATACTAATTTATATGTGAGTGTGTTTTTGCTTACTATTACAAACAGGTTTTAGGTTCTTGTCCTGATTGAGATAAATAAGATGTTTGTCTCGGGTTTAAGTCTAGGTTGTGTTAGAGTTGGTCTTGTCTTAAGAATATTTTCTATATACTTCTTGAGTGGTAGGCAGTGATGATGACATTAGCCCAGTTTGTCGTCCCTTGGTAGTACCACTACTTTCAAGCGAACGCCCGTGAAGTGACCTAGTCGCGTTTCGGGATCAGCTTGGAAGTAGCCGGGATAACGAGAAGAGTGTGTCCTGTTGATTTGGACAGAGCACATTCCTCTCCTCAAGCTGGCATAGCGGAGTCGACTGTTGCACGCGGACATCTGTCTGTGTGACCACACTCTAGACCAGGGGTCGGCAACCTTTTTCAGCCGAGGGTCAAAATTAACCAAAATGCAAGTATTAAAGAGACGTTTGACTCAGAGATATTTTCGTATTAAAACAGCATTTTAGAAATAATAAGATATATTTTATTAAGTAAATACTTACAAACATAGTTGAATAAACTTTATTTATAAACTTTCTCTACGATATCAATGGCTCCCCTGATGTTGACCTTGTGACGTCAATTTAGTCAAGTCTGGTTTATAGTTAGTCGTTTTAAATCGAACGTAATCATCTGAATTTTGAATAGTTAACCTGCCCTGTTTTTGCTTAAAATAAATTTCATTTGTAAAAATATTTTCTCACATTTATAAGTAATTTTCGGAGCTAAAGTGGGTCACTTGAAACTACCAAATGGGTCACCCGGTGTCCTACGAGTCATAGGTTGCCGACCTCTGCTCTAGCTTAACATCAGGCAGAACGTGGTCATATAATAAAAAAAAATACTGTGATGGTGAAGAGATTGCATATGATATACTAGCAAGTCGTAAGAGGGCGCTCGAGTCAACACTTCAGTTAGTACAGTCTACATATCTTAATAATAATGCTTGTGGTTTAAAATTATTACAGTCCAATACCATTAATAAGTCTTCTGAAGTGATGCTGTCAGTGAATGCTTTGAAAGACACGATTGAGAAATTGCAAGAAGAAAATTTAAGATTGAGAACGTTCAATACTCAGGTGAGTGTTTTTTTACTAGCATTATAGCAAACAATAAACTAGGGCCCTGAAACTGAATACAGGGGAATTCCGCCAGTTTCAAACAAGATGTTCGAGACTTGTAGGGAATTCACCTGTATTTTTTCAAATAAGTTGCCATTATTAAAGTCGCGTTCCTGGAATCAGTGAGCTTATCACGAATTTAGTCTGGCTTTCGAATCGAGCTGTCACAAGTAAAACGGATCCGTTAGCAATCAGGATCATGAATTTTTACTAACGATTAATGAGCACCAGCAATCTATCAAATGAACGAAAGATCGAGACGTTCGAAAATTAACAAAAAGTATCTAAAATATTGTAGTTCCAAGTCCGCACGCGGTGGCGCTGCTCAAATTTCCATACAAATCGCTTGGAGCGAACTCGGTTCGAAAGTCAGACTAAAATTCGTGATAAGCCCACTGGTTTATTTATATTCCGAATGTGGGAAAAATTTTCGGTAAGTAGTTTGTACGTACTGCCCCGTCTAGCCCATTAGTAGCTGTTAAATTCTTAGCTATAGGTATTCCTGAATTTACGTTTCAGCAAAGCACTCACATATCCGAGTTGAGTACGCATCAAGCTAGACTCCAAGCTGAATTGTATTCGGCTAGGTATATCTCACAGACATTGACACCGCAAGTACAAATGTATCAAAATGTAACTAATAGGTAAAGTTTATTAGATTATTTTTTTCATTTAATAGTAGGTTGTCACTTTCATTTTCATTAGTGACTAGGTTATGGTTAAAGATAGTAAGGTCAGACTAAGTCTTTTAGATTTAGCTTAGAGGTATGTACATTTGTCCATGCCTTCCATGATTCGGTTTTAGTCGCTCTATATTGCGTTATTTATTTAATTTAGTTAGCAATACTAATATTACTTACTACTAATATTATACTATAAGTATAATAATAAGTTTACTTTTTATGATTTTCTCAGTGTTTTAGAGTTTAAATTACATGTGCTTGAACTTAAACTAAAAATTATCAATAATTAAAAAATAATGTTTGACGTGAAATGCGTTTAATGAATTATAAAAATAAAATAAGCAATGTAAGTATTTATTGAATTAATTTTCAGGATAAATTCTGAAGTATTTTCATCATCGCATCCCTGTTTTGTACCACCTGTGATGTTACAGCCGCAGGCAGTTGTAACGCAAGAAGGACTGAAAGAAAAACTTGATAAAACTGGTTGGTATTTTCTTTTGTTAATCGCTGTAGGATAGTTGGAAATCTTCTGTCAATATAAAAAAATCGTTTTTATTTTTAAGATATGCTAATTATTTTGTTGTTCTAAAGCCTATAAGTTTTGTATGATGTTAGTAATAATATGAATTACAGCAGCGCCCTCTATCTTGTCTTTACCGATAATTGTTTTAATAATTTTGCGTTTAATTCGATTTTTTGTCACTAGATGGCGTAACATTTTTCTGTAGTTCATATTGCTGCCACTGATGTCTATTATTTATTGACATTTCAGAAATTGTCGAACAGAAGGTGGAGGTGAAGTGTGATGACACAAAAGGACATCAAATTAAACCGATAGTATTAAATCAAGAGCACAGGGATTTGTGAGTAGAACTACGATGCCACTGCGCATTACAGCACTGGATTGTATTTTCTAATTAGAATTTTTCCTAAATAGAATTAATTGTAATGTATTGGAATTTTAGACCAATATTTTTTTTAAATGATTAATATGCAGTAAAAATAAGTGATTGTTTTAAAAATATGAAAATTAAATGTTTAGAGAAATAATATTGCGGATTAACAATATAATTATCACAATGCATTGTGGCAATAAAAAGACAAGAAGATGACACTGACAGATTAAACGTCAAAACCCCAAATCTTCTTAAATAAGTATTCTCGGCCTGCAGCATCGATCGCCACAAATCTCTTAATAAAATAAATAATGTTATACCTGAATCGTCTTGTTACTTGACTATGGGACTGGTAATCTATCTATCTGCTATCTCTTTCTTTTGTATTCATCTGTCTCTTAATATGAATAAAGATAGCATGCTTTTTTGGAAATATTTAGCTTTATTACGTCAAAAATAATTGTTTTGTCAATGAAATTTTCAGTAAAACTAAGGACAAGAAAGATACAGTTGGAGTGAATAATATTGATACGTCGAAAACTTTAAGAGAAGCTAAATTGAGATTAAGAAAGTATGTATTTTATTAATGTTTGAATGGTGTTTGTTTGATGTCTAGATGCATTGATACAGGGTGGGGCATGGGAACCTCCCACATTTGAAAAGCATGCTAAAAGAAAACTATATGACAGCCATTCTCAAAGTGGTGTTCCGCGGAACCCTAGGGCTAAAATACTGCAAAAAATACCTACCAAAGGGAGATTATAAGGTTACATCTAAATATTCCAAATAAATATTACATTGCAATATGATTATTCATAAATACATATAAATCAGTTTTTTATAATTATATTAAGGCTTTTGCCTCGCCAAAAGAGTTTGAGAACCGCTGCTATATGAGATATCAAAAAAGTAGAATTATATATGTACATTCACATTGAGTGTAGATCCTGTTGCGCTGTATTTGCTAAAATATAGCCATCCCTTTTTAATATCAATCTTGTACTTGACTGTACTTAGGGGGCTACTCAGGCGCATGAAATTACGGACGTTTTCTACTCAGGAACACTTACGGACCCGTAATCATTCACGAAATTACGGATTTGACAGCGACGTCACGACGGATAGGACACTCAATGCTTATTTTACAGATATTTGACAGGATTTTTTACATGTGTAAGCTACTTCGGATATGCCTGAGTAGTCCCCCTGGTTTGTACATTGATGTCTAATTTTGTTTATATTACGTGCAGGTATAGTGTGAGTTATATTTTCGATAAACATGTCCTACTTGAATTTCAGATTAGAAATAGAAGCGGAAGCCGTTGAGAAATCTTATTTGGAGTTTAGGAAGAGACGGTGTAGTCACATTAATAATGAACTTGTTAAAGAAAAGCATTCGTTATCCGATTTTAGGCCAGAGCGAGGTAAGGGTATACATATGTGGCGGTCGATTCTACAAGCCGAAAATACTTATTTAAGAAAATTTGAGGTTTTGACGTTTAGTCTGTCAGTGTCATCTTTATTGTTTCTTCTGTCTTTCTATTGCCACAATGCATTGTGATAATTATATTTTAATCCGTAAAAATCATCAATATTATTTCACACAAGTTTTCTCTAAAAGTGGTGACCCAACGACTTTCGAACAACGCAACCAGAAAATAACCTTATTTGTGAAGTTATGAAACTAACGGCAAATTTTGAGCTCGGTATATGTAGACATTCTAAGATCCCTCGGTCGTCATCTAATATACGGTGATTACAGGGCGCTTAGTGCCGCTACAATGCCTAACAGTCTTCACAACATGGCCAGTGAAAAGTATCAAAACACATAAGAAGCGGAATCGGCAGTTAAGATCCTGTGCCTTGCAAATTTTCTCATGTATTTATGGATATTGTTGGACCTCTTCCACCATCCAATCACTGTACATGTTATTAAATATTATTAATCGCTTCACTAGCTGGCCAGAAGACTCTGCCACGGACATGATATATATCTGCAAAACATCATTCAACTCAAAATGCTACTTTCTTTCAACCAGAACATCAAAACCATCCTTTTGTTCATCAAGACAACATCATGTGTTAAATTTTCAAGACAGTAATATCAATGGCCGCAGAATACGCTTTTCGGATATAAATTCTTCTGAATTCACCGAGAGGGGAGTACTTGTGGCGGTCGATTCTACAAGCCGAAAATACTCATTTAAGAAGATTTGAGGTTTTGACGTTTAGTCTGTCAGTGTCATCTTTATTGTTTCTTCTGGTCTTTTTATCGCCACAATGCATTGTGATAATTATATATTTTAATCAATTTTAATCAGCAATATTATTTCACACTAGTATCTCTAAACATATATGTTTTATATGGGTCATTATTTGTCAACGGGAGACCCTATGGTGCCCAAATTTGGTCTGAGTTTTAGAGCTTGAAATTTAGAAAAAATATTCTAGCTTCTGATGCCCCCTGCTGATATATATCTGTGGGCTTATCACGAATTTAGTCTGGCTTTCGAACCGAGTTCGCTTCAAGCGATTTGTATGGAAATTTGAGCAGCGCCACCGCGTGCGGATTTGGAACTACAATATTTTAGATACTTTTTGTTAATTTTCGATCTTTCGTTCATTTGATAGATTGCTGGTGCTCGTTAGTCGTTAGTAAAAATTCATGATCCCGATTGCTAACGGATCCGTTTTACTTGTGACAGCTCGATTCGAAAGCCAGACTAAATTCGTGATAAGCCCACTGGTTACAACTTACGGTTACAATCTAGAGATTTATAAAAAAAAACTAAAATGAAGCATTATATTTGAACTAAGTTAATTTAGAACTAGAAATATGTTTTTATAATTTCTTATTTAATATATAATAGCGGTAGTATAAACTCATTCAAAATAACCTGAAAAAGAATCGGTAATCCATCGTAAAGATGAATTTCAATGACCCGTATAAGTCTTCATATAATATTAAGAAGACAAATGTTTTTCTTTGTATAAGTGGGGGTTTTCTAAATTGCTATTTATATTGTCTTATACTTATTCGAGATTTTTTTTGAGCTTTTGATATGATACTAATCCCAACCTTATAGAATAATAACATATATAGAAAACTAGCTTCCACCCGCGGCTTCCCTCGCATTTAAATCATTAAATAAGTATCAGAGATCATTTCAGTAGAAATTAATCAAACAGCTGAAACTATAGTCAGTAGGATCAGTTACTTCTAGTACCTCCAAAAATATGTGTACAAAGTTTCATGATGATCGGTTAAGTAGTTGTTCTTGAAAACGTAACAAACAAACTCACATTCACATTTATAATATTAGTAGGGATTATATAACGTATTAGTTAAAAAATAATTCAATTATAACTTCTTTAACAGCTCCAATATCATTTTCAGAAAAGACAGTTATAAGAGAAACGCCCGCGTTCGATTCGAATAATCTCAAAAAGGATTTCGATAAATATTTAAAAGTATACACGACTCATGATGTCGACGCGACATATTTTAAAAACAAAATTACAACACTACGGAACGCAAAACCGATACCCGAGTCTATGTCGGAGGTGAACAACACCAAGTATGTTGGAAGTTTGATAGAGACTCCCCTGACGGAGTTCAGGAAGTTGTACAACTCTAAAAGTAAACATAGAGCTATGAAGAACAGAGATGGAGATAGTGATTTAGAAAGAGACGAAGCATTGTCACCAATAATAACTTTTGAACCAAAAACGGATTTGATTAAAACCAGCAATGTTACGCTTGGTACCCAGAATGAAGAGGATGTAGCGGGAGATGATTTAATTGAGGCGTTTGATGCGGTTACAATATCGCATAATGATATTGAACCAATATCAATTTCGAAGGAAAATATCAAAGTTGAGAAAGAGAATTTGTTTGCTGATGCAATAGCAAGTGATGTTTCGAATATCAAAGAATTTGATATAAATAAAAATGTACATTCTCAAGAAAGTACAAATGTAAATAAAGATAATAATATATTAGTGTTATTAGACAATTCAATTGAAAAAATTAATATACCAGACGAAAGAAATGGTCAAATGGAAATGACTATTGTTATAAGTCCTAAATCGAGCGTTGAGACTGTAAATTATGTTGGCAACACTGAAAACGGAAGTCGGGACGCGATAGTAGAGAATGAACCATTAATAAATCAATCAGACAAACCTGTTGATACAAAAATTGATATTGAAGACAAAGAAATTGATAAATATTCTAAACTGTTAGAGAAAAGCAATATATCAAATAGAAAAGATGGTTTGTTGAATACGGAAATTGTTACATATAATTTAAGTGTTCAGAATACAGACGAAAGTTTTGATGAAGAGTCTATATCGACACGGTCTCTAACAAAAGACTCCTTCGATAACTTCTCGGCTGATGTTGATAATTATGATTGTGATAGGTCAGATGATGGAAACTATTCGCCGACATCTATTCCTAAGTCAATGGATGATGATGTTTTCTGGAACGTATGATAAATCTAGAGTTTTATTAAAGAATTATTTTTTAAGTTTCAAATAAAAGAAATTAAGGATTGGTATTTGGATTAGTTCTATAAATAGTGGAATTTTTTGATTTTTATAATGTACAATGAATTTTTATTTAAAAAAAATAACACAAAAAAATGTTAGTCAAATTTTATTAAAATGAAAATTATTCTTTGAATTTAAAAATAAAGACGTGTCTCTATTATATAAAGTTGTTTTATTATGCATTTTTTTTTCTATAAAAGTACAAACATTAATATTATTTTATAATAATTCTAATAAATTACAAATAATTCTTACATTTTCTTTTATAATATCATATACTCATTGTGTTACATTGTTGCCGAAAATATATAACCAAATATGAGAAGACATTTGTTTTTACATTATCTAAAAAAAAAGATATAATAGACAGGGTAGCATGCAGAATATATTTACATTGAATAAAGCGACAATATAAATATTTTAAACTATAAATTCTATGGACCCTGTCATATTTTTTGACAGCTATTTGACAGTACGTCGTTATCTATGCCCTATGGTATCACATCGTATATGTATTTTTTTTAAACTTTATTATCCCCATTATATTGAATACAAATTATAATTTTGGCTTCCAATGTTTCAACGAGATTTCTAAGTCGATATCTCTATATCTAAAATACAATCAAAATATACTATTGGAGGCATGTTTCTGCTCGAATGAATTTTTCTCCAATAATAAATTTATTTAAAAAAACTGATGGATGTAGAAACCATCCCCACCTTTCACTAGCACCTACCATATCGATATATGTCATAAGCGATAGAATTAATGAGATTACCGACAATTCTTAGCCTCTTTTAACCGGACTGCAAGCTGAGACGCAGGACGTGCGATTCATGTAAACATTTTCGACACTCGCTCGAAAAAAAATACTTTAAATGAGCTCAAATGTTATTGCTGAAACCATATTCGCATATTCACAGTGTATTCATAAATTTAAACAAGAACATATTAAACTTGCAGTCAGGTTTCGTTTCATATTGAAATTGTTTTCAAAACAAAAATTTGGTAATTTTTAATTACTACAGTGAAACCGCTTGCTTGGAGCCAAAAACTTTTTACAGCATAAGATCACGCTCTGCTTATTAAGCTAGAGTGTAGTAATTTATGAGCGGAAATAACCGCTACCATAGACAGATATCTCCAGGCAACACCGGCCCGCACGCGTATATTGAAAACTTACCAATCTAAAGAGAGAAAGAACAAAGTTTTAACATAATAAAATCAATTAAACTATGTATGAAACACGTCAATTTCAAAAACTGAAACATTACAAAAAAATTAAAAGCCGAAACAGCGTAGAATCACCAGCAGTTGACAGTTTATATTTTAAACTATCGAAGTAGCACCAGGCCAAGACATCGTTTATTTTTTTACTTCTCTATTAAAAATATTTTGTAAATTTTACCAAAAAAAAATCGTAAAAAAATATATATCTTTCCATTATCTCTCCATATTTTTGTTTTGACAACAATACAATTAGTTTATATATAAAAAAAATAACAATTAAAATTACTACCAAAAATACAATCAAATTTATTATGCGTATTATGTTTTAAATTTTTGTAAACAAAGTAAAAAAAAATGCAAGTAATTTTGAGTATACCAGACTCGTAAATTAATCTCGCGGGAGGCGTCAACTCATTATTTTAGAATATATCAAGGCGATTCGAACAATAATTTAAACAATATCACCCACTACGTCCAGACTGCCATGATCAGTTCACCCACTATTGTCATACAATTTTCACCAATTAATACCCAAAGCAGGTTTCATTACGATTTTTAATTCAATATACATACTAAATCAGCCATTCTCAAAGTGGTGTTCCGCGGAACCCTAGGGCTAAAAATACCTACCAAAGAGAGATTATAAGGTTACATCTAAATATTCCAACTAAATATTACGTAATATTACATTGTAATATGATTATTCATAAATACATATAAATCAGTTTTTTATAATTATATTAAGGCTTTTTCCTTCGCCAAAAAAGTTTGAGAACCGCTGTACTAATTTAACAGTTCCAAATGTTAGTACATTTTTATTAAAAATTACCAGCATTCGATTGAGCCTTGTATAATAATAATAATATTTATTTAGCCTATCGAACCGATCCCGAAACCAGTCAGGTCACCTAAGCTTGAAGTAAGCTTGAAAGCGGTGGTACTACCCCGAGACGGAATATAGGGCTTCTAATTAACAAAAAAAACTAGTACAACAGCTGATATTTATTCAACCAACATGTGTTATTGACAAAACTTACTATTTTGTGAATAACTAAATTTAAAAACACAATTACAACAAGATCTAATAATAATTGAAACGGCACATCGATTGTATTTCAAGTAATCAATTAATAGTAAGATCACATAATCACAACACTATTTAATCTATTTTAATTGGCATCTCATCTTCTCATAATATTAGTGTATATTTAATTAAAAATCGTACCTTAAAATTTTGTATAAATTATCCGAACTAATTGATGATCATCATTGACTGCTTGCTAATGTGATACCGGCCTTAACTTTAGGCGTTTAACACTAGTTTTACCAGACCTGTCAAAATGACTGGTCTTGTAAGATCAAATTAAAATTCCTACTGCGTGTAACATTTTATTTAATTCTTCTAATCTTCTTTAATTTATAACAGAAGAATTAGTTTTATGAATTTTATATTATTTTATTTATATTTGTAACAAATATATACTTTTTTGGTTTTGGTAGAAATAGGTATATTTAAGCTGGTAAATCTAGTGTTAAGGAAGTTACGTTTCTGGAATACCCTTTTCACTTCTACAGATTAAATTACCGACCTGCTGCGACGCCTCCACAATAAACAAGTCTTACCGTTATATTAAAAATGACATTCAAATAAATTACGACAATTCAAAAACCAAAACTGACATTTTGAGTGACATTCTTCGCAGCCAACGCTGAACGCGGAGAGTTCGGACCTGTGACACGCAACCAATTTGACACCTGCAACAATAAAAAAAACCACTATACTATATTCCAGAGGTCTGCAACCTGTTTGTCCTTAAGGGCGCAATACTAAATTTGAAAATCATCGAGGGCGCATATTACAGTATTGCCCCGCTTTACGCGTGGGATACGTTCCGGAAAAAACTGAAATTCCCGCGACCATAGAGAAGTTGATGACTACATTATGTTTATACGCACTCTTTCGCGTAATGCGAGGCAATTGAGCGCGAAATTTGAATTTCGCGTTATAGTGAAAACGCGCATTACAGGGAGCGTAAAGCGGGGTATAACTGTATACAAATCTGTCCTCATGCCTATTCTAAACTCAACTGACTACTTGCTGTACATCGCTGTTGATAAGAGTAAGTAAATCGTTCTGGCTATCATACATTTACATTATATAGTGTAGTATATTCACTAACACGAGTTACATATGTTAGCAACCAAAGTAAATAATGTTCACTAAAACTTTAAATATGAATTAATTGAGTAATAAATGATACAATTAGTAATCATTTTAACATGACAGACATGCGGCGACCCCTATCGGCTGGAAGGGGTAGACGCATATCTGTCACCGAGAGAAAGGCAGTCTGGTCAAAACCACCAAACAGGAACGTGTCATTTTGATGTGCGTTAATAATAATACTGAATCAAATAAAATGTGAGTATTGATATTTTGTATGTTTTTATAACTAAACGCGTAATCACGATTCTATAAATTGTTTCCATTTACACGTATCGTGATTACTTTACATTCCAATGTAACGTTAATGCCAATCTATGTAATAAAACTATAATATTTAAAAGGGACGAAGGCTTTGTTTTATTTAAATAACCCCTTTCGCCATGATACCTATTTAACTGCGCTTTACACATAATAACAAAACAAAAAATGACCTGCAAAGGTATATTCTTGGTTACATTATCACTCAGACTCGTGTCCAGTTTCTTGGGGGTGCTGCATCGGTTGCTGGCACCACGCGTTCGGGTCCGGCGTGGTGATGCCGGGAAGGGCTCTATTTTAATTGAATACGAAGAAGGGCTCTCCATTGTCTCTTCATCAGCTTGACGCCATCTGCAAAATTTTATATGAAGTGGAATTATTTAAAATTATTTTGCTTATAATTCCCGCTACATTAGATCGATGAAGGAAAATAACCTCCACCAACATGGAGTAACTTGTCTCGACGCGTTTCGCCACTTTACGTGGCACCATCAGGATACGTGTGGTCGCTTCGGCTTCGCTTCGACGACAACAATTATATGAATCAAATCAATGCGAACCTATCGGTGTCGTCGAGTTGCTGGTAGGTAATGTCCGAAACGGTGCCGAGTGCAAAGGGTTAATAACAGGGGGAGGATTGTTAATTTATTAATTTATATGTATTTGACGAGTTTCTTGTGATATTCTTCTCGTCATAGCCTTTCCGAAGTTACGGTAGAGTCTAACGATGAGCAAGCGCACGCCTTTAATGCCTATGTTAATAAACGATAGGTTGGGCAATCAGCACTCACTTGTCCCTCTCAGTGGGCGAATACAGCGCCACAGTGTGCCTCCATCTACACAAATAAGGATATTGTTCCCGAGATATCTCACAGTCTGTTATCGCATCGAACACTAAACGGTCCATCTTCGTCGGCTCCTCACTGAAATACAAATTAATATCATTTGAAATGCAGTATTAGGCAATATTCATTCATTTTATTTTAATTAATTATTTAGACAGTTTATGTCTAGATATGTTTAATTTGACATTATTTAGCATGTAGGGTTGATATTGAATTTATTTTTGACATTAGTTATGTTATGTCAACAGGACGTAATATTAGATTTAAGATCATTAGTTTGAAACCTCATACGTCAACATCTTAACACCTTCGATAATAATAATAAAGTATAATTATTAATGTAACATTAGAACAATGACAATAACAGTTGAATTTAATAGTGTTCACTTTGTATTATTTTAGTATATAAGCAGAATCAAAATAAACAAGTTCAATGAACGTCACGAGCTCACACGAGAACCTTTTCTTTATTTATTTATCACCTTCAACTGTTGGCACAAAAGAACACACATCTGTTTCATTGTAATAATTGTATACAATTATTTGCATGCCATACAAACATTATAAACTATGTGATATTAATATTACTTGAAGATCTATGCCAGGGGTGGCCAAGCTCCTTGATAGTCCGAGTTCATAATTTGAAATTTTTACAAAAACGTTGCATTTAGTCTTTCATAATTGTTGTCAGTAATTTAAAAGAGATTTTGAAACAAATATGGAACGATAATAATTTTTTAAAATATAATAGCACAAAAGTGAAAAAGGAACTCAGGTACATTCATCAAGAGCCAGGAATAATCCTTCAAAGGTTGGCCACCCCTGGTATATGTGAATAACTTTATTTATGACAAATGAATTAGAAAATATTTTAAAAAATTAATTAGACAATGCTAATATATTTACCCATATATAAAAGGCTCAACAGCAGTCTGGTCGCTAGCATCCAGCATTTCATCGTGGTCATCATCATCATCCTTATTCTCAGATGCTGTGTGATAATCATCCGACGCTGATGATTTATCAGACTCGTCGTCTGATACCAACTGAAAAATATTTTTTAGTAACTCCTATAAGAATAAACTTTTTTATAGGAATTTCGGTACACATAAAAGATGAAGTGTGAAAGTGCTTAGTGGGAGTCGGTCTAACAATTACCTCGCTAATAATTTGACATTTATCCATGTCCACGGTAAACAACGTCGGCACAAAATCACCAGCTGGCGAATTGCTCGGCTTCACTTTCACATCTTCACCGGATGATAATCTGCCGCCGTCACCTGAAGACAAATACAAATAAAAAATACCGTGACCACCACATAGGATCTCCGACAAAAGTACAACTCACCCATATCCTGATCAAATATTAATCTCTTCAAAAAACTATCAGACTTCGGACTAGAAGACAACATCGTTCTATTCTTCCTGAACGACGCATTCCTCTTGCTATTCCTCTCCGGGTAATCGACTTTCCAATCACAGAAGCATTTGGACGCGCTTTCCCATATTCCTTTGCATTCACTATCCGTTACAGACGGTCCTTGTATATTATTACTTTCAGTCAATTCATCACTTATAAAGCCAGCTAAGCACCTCACGTGACAATCCAAAATCTGCTTCAAATATTTAATATTACTTTTACTAACTATCGGACTCCTATAAGTCGGTTTTCTATCATCATCCGAACTAAAAATGTCATCATTGGGGCATTTTAATTTAACTAAAAATTCTAAAAGAGAATTCAAATCAATTAAATCTATATTCATTTGTCGAAGTTTAAATACGATCAGTTGAGCTAATCTCGAATGTATTAACGAGAAATCAATGCTTTGAAATCTCTCATCGTCCATGTAAGTGAACATCGTGTGCTGCAAATGTTTCGATTCGCTTTTCAACGAATCACCCGCCACTTCCGGCTCAGCGGTCAACGAGAAAACCAACACGTCAGCAATCCTCTTCGCGAACACTTGGCAAGTGCGTTCTATACACAAAATCTGACTGACAGTGTGATTGACAGGAAGCGCGTCACCATTTTCTGGTGTGTGTGCTTTTATCGTGATTGGTTGACGTGATATCTTTTGCCTTAACGGATTCCGCCAATGGGATTGTCTGTCTGAGGAAATGGTGCATCCTTTCATTGCGTAACACAGGTCCGACATGGGACTCATGCTCAGATCCTTCATAGGGCTGTTCGTCGATAAGTTTCCGAGACTAATTTTCGATATCGACAACTCGTCATTCAAATGATTCATGCAACTGTCATTATAGAACGTCGAGCATGCGTTCTCGTATTTATTTTTCAGATATTTCTCTAACAACGCTAAGCCTTCTGTTGATTTTAAATCCGTGAATGTATCCAGGAACGACCAGTATTCCTTCCAACCGACTTTCAGTTGTTCTGCTAAATTTCTGAAATAAAAATACATTGAATTAAGTTTAATGGGAGATGAAACCAGGAACAATGCAAAAACCTTCAGGCATCATTATATAATAATAATAATAATAATAATAAAAATTCTTTATTGCGCTTCAAAAAACATGGCACAATGGCGAGCTTAATGCCATTTGGCATTCTCTACCAGCTAACCATTAGGAGAAGAATGCGGTGATGAGGCGCCATTATAATTAATAATAATAATAAAAAAGTACATATTAGCCATACACATAAATACATACAATATATCTTATTAAAGTATTAGCAAAAGCAACACTCTCCTTTCTTTCTATATTTAACTCTTGAGCATTGATATAAACTTACCGTCCAACAGATTCTAGACCTTTAGAAATCTCTTTAAGCCTAAATCTAGCCGGTCGTAAGCTCCTAGGTGGTGTTTTCCATCTACGTCGAAAGCATTGCGCGTCGGCCGCCTCCATGGGACCTGCGTACGCGCGTATTTCGAATCTCGGCGACATCGGATCTTTATTTAATGTCTGAAATAATTTAAAAACATTTACTTAAGTTCATATGTCAAATAAAAACATATATATACTAGGGGTTCCAATCCCACAATACCAAGACTCGCTATTGCGGAATCCCGCATCATTTTCCAATCCCGCGTGCCACGGGATTATGGGTGCGTTATTTGCGGGATTGGAAAGAAGCATACACACGACCTCTCGCGTCGTAATTAACGTCATAAAAATTTCTGTCAACATTCAGTATATTATATTTTGTACCTAGTTGATAGATCTTTGTTTTTTTCGGTATTGTTTTTGTATCCTGTCATAAATAGACAGTGTAATTTGATTGATTGATCTCATGCGAATAGTAAAAATAAATAGGGAGTTATGTTGATTAATTCTGTTGTTGTTTAATTTGCCTTATATATATTAATATTTGTTATATGCGGGATCCCGCGGGATTGAAAATTCCTCGTCCCGTAAATACCGAGACTGAACACAGGCTGCGGGATTGGAAGCCGTAATATATACCTACAATAAAACACGTAGTTGTATATTTGTAGCATGTTTAATAGAAAAATAGGTATTTTATCCCCGTTTGGATATTACTTGCACATAAATTGGAGTCAATGCAATGACTTACCAGTGATTCGCCCAACGTGAACGGCTGCCCTATAGTGGGCACAACACTATCATCTTCAGAATGTAACACGGGAACATAATATCTTTCATTGAGCATTTGTGCCATATTGCGAATACTTTCCGGAGTGCTTGTCGATGACCTTTTGCCTATTATCTGAAAAGGGCACACTCGTCTAATTAAACATGCTTACTTCCAAGCTTATCCTGAAACACGACTAGGTCACTTTATGATTGTTTTTTACTTGAAAGTAATAATACTGGATCTAATTGGTTGTTTCAGGCGTTACTTTGCGGAAATCCATATTAAAGGAAATTATTTTAAATTATTTTGCTTATAATTCTCGCTACAACATACAACATCCTGATGATGCCACGTGAAGTGACGAAACGCGTCGAGACAAGTTATTGAATGTCGTATGTTGTAGCGGGAATTATAAGCAAAATAATTATAAATAATTTCCTTTAATACTGGATCTGTCTACTCCCTACAGTCCTTTATATGTCCAGTGCTGCTATCACCCCATTTCCTACTTGACCATGTAAAAGAACTTCTATTGAGCGTCAACCACACTTACGTCTTTAGCCTGTTCACCAAATTTGTTTACAGCATTCTTATTACACTGCGGGAACGAAGTCAATACGTCAATTACTTCTTGCGCACCAAACTTTGAAGCAAAGTGTAACGGTGTCTCGTTCATCGCTTTGTCCGGAGTGTTGAGGTAACGATCGACCAGTATTGCAGCGAATTCCTGTACAAAGAAATAGTATACTTTTTTCTTTTCTAGTACCATTGCATATGACCACACTCCACTTGATCTTAACCTAGTGTAGACAGAGATATGTTGGTAGCCCACTGAGAGATATATTTTTTTAATTTTTAGTTAAAACATTTGGTAACGCTTTAGTTGAGGAGCCCAGGAATTACTAAATGTAAAATCTTTGTGCCAATTTTTTTTTAAAAAAAGACACGCCATAACGGGCCATGACGGCTGTCGTACTAATATAGAGCTAACTCTAACCTAACCTTTTCGTTATTCGTACAGTTTTGGGGTCCTCAACTAAAACCAAGCCAAAACATTTATCCAAAAATATATTCAAGATGCAGATAGCAATTGTCTAAAAATTAATTTTTATATACAACGAATGAATGCGAACCTACCAGTGACGGGCTGAATTAAAAGCTATCCATACAAAAGATGTAACTTTTGACATCTTAAAGCCGAGTCTCCTGCTCCTGTTTGTTCGAAACATTAGACAAAAACATCGAAACATTGGGGCGTGGTCGTACACATTTTTGTATTCATACACAATGTTTTTTTGTTTTCCGTGGTCGACGGAAAGCAAAAACATTGTGTACGGCCACGCCCCAATGTTTCAATGTTTTTGTGTAATGTTTCGAACAAACAGGAGCAGGAGACTCGGCTTAAGACCAACACTTTGGTCAACCTCTATTATGGCAACTATTATAATAACAATAACTTTACCTTGCAACACTGAGCATCAGCGTCCATACCATAGAGCAACTGAACAAAGGCAGGATTGCCAACTGTCGTTAATATTAAGTTGCATATTTCCGCGTTCATCGCTTTCGCTGCAACATGGAGCGCATTGTAACGTGACCCTTCCTGAAAACAATAAATTATTTTATAATAAAATTTAATTAAAAATTAAATTGTAATTATTATGCACACTTCTTTTTAACAATTGAATGAAAATATCCCTATTTAATATTATAAATGTGAATGTGAGTTTGTTACGTTTTCACGCAACAACTACTTAACCGATCATAATGAAACATATTTTTGGAGGTACTAGAAGTAACATAGGAAACTTTTTATTAAAAAAAATAATATTATTTTTTACTATAGTTTCCAACTGACTAGTATCAGCTGTTTGGAATCATATTGATTCATTTCTATTGAAATAAATACTAACTAATAATGACTTAAATGCGAGCGAAGCCGCGGATAAAAGCTAGTATATAATAAAAATACCAAATGCGTGTGAACCCCTTAACGGTTGACGGCAAACGGAGGAACTACCCTTAATACATTACAACTTTATAGATAAAAGTTAGTTTTATATTGCCAATGCGTTTCGGTCTATTTTGAATCTAGTTAGAAAAGGGTAGTTATTCTTTTAATCACTATTAAAAGGATCTAAAGGCAACAGATGTCGTAAGAATGGAACACCCACTTATATTACAACCACGAGTGACGTCCAAACTCTAGTATAACCAATTTTAGAATCCCTACGTAATATTTACGCAACATTTATCGATCATGACGCTCTTGAATTTGGCTTCGATCCAGTTATTTTCTATTTTATATTCCTACGTAAATCGACCGCTTTTATATTATTATTGATACTAAGTAGCTCTCACTATCCCGGCTCTTTTTCACGTTCACAAGAATTATGTTATTATTAAATGAATATATATAAAATATATGTGTGTGTTACTTTTGTTCTGATACCCATGGCCAGTGGCGTAGCTACTAAGGGACTAGACCCTCGGACTCTGACGTATAAACTATAAATTGAACTAGTGAAAATTTTTCCCACATTCGGAATATAAATAAACCAGATTCCAGGAACGCGACTTTAATAATGGCAACTTATATAAAAAAATACAGGTGAATTCCCTACAAGTCTCGAACATCTTTGTTTGAAACTTGCGGGGAACTCCCCTGTATTCTTATTAGTTTAGTATACAGTTTAGTTGGGGCCCTAATTTATTTTTGGTTACCTAGCTACGCCACTGCCCATGGCAAGAAATTTGTAGTCAAGACTCTCTAATACAAACAGTATTCAATCATCCCTTATGGTTACCCTCACCAGGTACTCCTGGCTTCACAGCCGTGACCTAAGAAATATGGAGCATCTCACCTGTAATATTGATGGGGTATTCCCACTGCTGACGAGGTACCTAGGGTTATCCCAAACTCGATCCTGGACTGTCGTGGTCAGGCCGGCTTCAATTGCCTTCCTCAAGGCGACCATGTCCTGCGGGCTCGGTGCTTTGAAAGGATAAGGCTTCTCTCCTAATAAAGCTGAAATCATAAAAAAAATATTTTAAGGAATTTTCTCCAAAACATCTATTTTCCGAGAATCCCTTGGATTATTTGTAGATCAGCGGTTCTCAAACTTTTTTGGCGAAGGAAAAAGCCTTAATATAATTATAAAAAACTGATTTATATGTATTTATGAATAATCATATTACAATGTAATATTACGTAATATTTAGATGTAACCTTATAATCTCCCTTTGGTAGGTATTATTTTTCAGTATTTTAGCCCTAGGGTTCCGCGAAACACCACTTTGAGAATAGCTGAATTAGATATTGAATATTGAGAACTGTTTTTATTTTTAACATACTCTTGAGAGAGTCGTTGACCTTTTATCGCTACGTAATTTTATTTCAACAGTTAAATAAATAGAAATAAAACATTATGATCATATCAGCTGATTCTACAGTTATATTCTCAAAACGAGATTTTTTTTTTAAACTAAACCCTTACATAATTCCTACTAATATCAGATTGATAGATTTATAGAAGTGATTATAATCAATACCAGGCTTATTAGGATGTTATTGTTTTCGTATAACCTATCAGCAAAAACCGATCAACATATACGATAATTCAAACAAATTGCGTCACACATTCTTTAAAATACCACAATACAGGCATAAGCAGTAATTGAACTAAGGCCTTCCTTTTAATCTATGGAGAAAAATGTTTTAATTTTTTTAATATAATAACCATTAACAGTGCAGACAAACCAAAAGATTAAGGGATTATTCTGTAGTGCAGCCATTCTCAAAGTGGTGTTCCTCGGAACACTAGGGCTAAAATACTGCAAAAAAAAAAATACCTACCAAAGGGAGATTATAAGGTTACATCTAAATATTCCAACTATATATTACATTGCAATATGATTATTCATAAATACATATAAATCAGTTTTTTATAATTATATTTTAAGGCTTTTTCCTTCGCCGAATTTTGGTCTATTTATTATTGAAAGTAAGTAAACGTCCACATATGTGCCCAAGAGCGAGAAAATGTTGAGACATACTGTTCATTGGAACATTAGGGTTGTCACTCTTAATATATTTATAATATAAACCCTACCAACACAATACGCTTATGGTCAATACAAACTGACTGCATTGCGAAGTTCGCTTAGACGCTCTATCACGTGTGTCTTTGTAAATAAAGTATTTTTTTTTACTGTTTATATTATAAACTGTGGTCATACAAAATATACTCTTAAAGTTCAAGAATTAAGGTCTAAATTAGAACGTACGCTTTATGTATATTTGCTTTTCTGTTATCAGTAATACGATGCTGTAACAGCGTCAAGGACAAACAGTTTAGTACAGACAATTGATTGATAATCGATCTTTTTATTACCTCATAAGCTGTTCTATACAAAAGCAAATACTTTAATTTTATATGAACAAAATTGTAAAACACTTCTTTGCGGCTTATTACCCATACCCATGTTTATGTTTGATTGCTTTAACCTGATTTTTCGAAACTCTTTATCTCAATAGCTACAAATTAAAGATTAATATTTATTTATTTATAAAGCCTACCTACAAAATTACATTATGACTATATATTATAAAAAGGACTACTATTATATAAACTAAATGAAATTTTAATTATAGAATAGGACGGCATTCTCAAATTGCTCAAGGTGATAAAGGGATATATACTACACTTCTAATAAAATAACAAAAATACATAAAAAAAAAACAAGAACCAAATAGATGTAAGGAAGAGGGGAGAAAAAAAAATCTAAAAAAATAAATGCAATAAGACTGTATAGTGTTCTTTTTGTAAATCGGTTTTACTGTACTGATGACTTTCAGTAAATTTTTAAACAGTCCGTTTGTATCGATAATTTTACAACTGGCTGTACACTGTACAGACTTAAATACAAAATGTCTGTGCGCAACAGTCACTTCTACTATACCGGATTGAGGAGACGAATATACACCGTCCAGATTGACAAGGCTACTTCCAGGCTGATTCCAAAACACGACTAGGTCACTTCACGGGTATTACGCTGGTATATTAAGCTGATAACCATCACCAGTACGTCTAACACTATTATAGTAAAATTGATCATTAACCCATTACTTCCCAAGCGTCGAAAACATTGGATTTTTTTGGTGAAATCTTTCAATACGTTAAGAAAAAATAATATGACAAAAAAAAATTTAAAAAATTTTTTTTAACGCTGAGGAAAATAATGCTTTTTTTTGAGGCAACAAAAATGATCAATTTGAAAAAATTACATTAAAATTACGTAAATATTTTTCTCGGCGGAAAAAAAATATTTCATTAGAAAAATAGTATAAAAATACGAATTTCATCAGAAACAATAAAAAATAAAACTCTTAATAGGTTAAAAAAAATTTGAATATAGTGTCCTAAAAATAGGACAGTGGGAAGTAATGGGTAAAAAAAACAAACGAACAAACAAACGACAATCTACAAATGGATACAGATTGTACTTTGGACGTTGGAAGAAACAATCATTAGAAAGGGACAACTATATTCATATCATGTCAAAGTTGAGGCATGTGCGAAAGGGTTGCAGATATTTTCTATCGCTTATCAACAAAACCTGTATCCATTTTAAAATCGCCGTACGTACTCTATCAGCAAAATTTAAGCCTAAAACAAGATGAAACCGATAAAAGATAATTACAAGATGACGTGTTATATATCGCATGATAATAGCACAAGGTGGCGTGACTTTATGTAAGGACTTCCAAGCACGATTGTCACTTCGATTCTAGGTCATTATTTCATTGTACTATACAGTATATACTCAAGCAGGGCTTCCAATCCCGCAGCCTGTGTTCAATCTCGATATCTACGGGACTACGAATTTTCTATCCCGCAATACCGAGATCTCGAGATTGGAAGCCCTATACTCAAGTTTGCATATTAGTCCATATAACAAGAGATTGAGTCATGCGTGACATTTTGTAAGTTTAAAGTTAATTTGACATTATTTAGCATTTAAGATTGACATAGTAAATTTTAATTGTATACAATTATTTGCATGCCATATACAATGTGTAAAATATGTGATACTACTAATATTATTTTAGGACCTATGTTACTAACCATTTTTTGGCAAATAAATGAATTTGAATAACCTCATGATGCTTAAGGTGTGATTTGGAAGATCGAATAGAGGAAATTCTTTTTTCAAATAAGCAAAATAGTAAAACCTATTACATACTGATAAGAGACCATGATAAGAATTAAGTGCAAAAATTCAAAATATAGGTCAAAATCTTAAATTAATTATCTAAGAAATAGAGATATATGAAACTATGCCACAGACAGTAATCATGAAGATAACTCAATTGGAATTATTATTATTAAAAAATATATATTATTATTATACTTATTATAATGTTAATGATAATTAAGCACTTTTGTAATAATTTAAAAGGCAGTTTTAGATAAACAGAGCAAAATATAAGGAAGTTACATAAATTTTATTGTCTAAAATTTTCTTTTAACCCATTTGCGTGTAAGTGTGGATATGGGATCAAATTTTCCAGTCATTTCCAAATCATATGTATATTTTCAATTTTGTTGATCACCATTATCAATAGCTAGGTAAAAAAAATGAAAAATGGAGAAAATTGCTAGGGATTTAAATGATAACGTTGAAGAATTAATTAGGTCAATAAAATGAAGACAAATTTATCTTCCATTGATGTGTTGAAATATACAGATTTTGTTTTAATATAATATTACATTGGATATATGTATACACTAACATACAAAAATCTTTTTACAGCATAAAAGAGCACCAATTAACCGTTTGAGTGCGAATTGTCGCTATAGCGACGAATAGGTAATACGCCAAAATTGTGGTTTGTCAGTCAGAGTTTGGTGTTCCGTTGGTGAGGGTTATTTATATATTTGTAATTTTATGAATAAAAAAATATTTTTTCTCAATTTCTTATAGCAATTTTCAATCTATTTACCAAAAACCCATAGCACTCAAACGGTTAATAAAAAAAAATATTGTGACAGGTTAGTATATCTATATTAAAGTTGTATAAATAAAAAAAACATACAATTATCATTTCCATCGGCAACATCCATGGGCTCGGCCCCTCTCAAGGCGAACTGCACAGCATCCTGATGCGACTGGAAGACCTTAAACCTAGCAGATTTGTATTTTCTCACAAGGTCTAATGCTTCTGTCCTATTCTTGTATACATGGAGAGCTTCTATAAGGAAAAAAATAATGTTACATTTATAAAACAAATGCCAATAAAGTTGCTTAACATTACATTTTTGGCTGAGCTCTGACCCTAAAAGTAAAATTTCAATACAACTGAAACATATTACACACGGATTAAACGCTTTTATTGTACAAATTAATACAATTTGATTCATCAAATTATTCTTACAATCCGTTTCTGAATTAGTTTAATATTATTCAAAATTAAATATATGCTAATGCAAATACTAACAATCATATTTAAATTACAAGGGTTCACAGGGTCAGGCTAAATACACAACATTGACACAAATACCACGAAACTTACCTTCATCTGATCCTTTCTTAATCTCACATGGTATATACACCCCGTAATATGTTGTAGGCGGCTCAGTAGACGTTGGAGTATCAGGGTAGCCATTTCTTTTAGTCCCAAGCGCATTCAAACGCAAGAAACGGCTAAATATCCCAATTGCACCTTCTTTCTTCTCGCTACTTGGTGATATTCCAATTTCATCGTTTATACCGCCAACATCTTTACTTGGCTCGGCAACAAGAGTGCCTTTAGACATTTTTTAAATCTAAACTGCAAAAAATAAACAAACTAGACCAGCGAATCGGTGACGCAGACATTACCTTTATAAATGTATTTTTACAACACAAACTGGTGGCGTTTTCTCACTTACGTTTTGTTAAGAACCGTCATAAAAGCATATTAATTTTGTTTTCTTATGTATAGACAACACAGATTTAGCACGTGTTACACAGAAAATAAACTCACAAATTAGGAGCGTTTCAAAAATAATCAAACGCGTTGGACAAAAGTTGACAAACGTTATTATCGCTGACGTTTCGTTGTTATTGTCAAAAACTTTTCTATTGGCAAAGATTTAAGACATTCAACCTAACGATTAAAAAAACCGTTCCCTGTGCGACTTTTATTCGGAGATTTTTATCAAATTTCATTTTTTTGTATGAAAATTTACGTGTCTATTAAAATTAGGTAATTTCTCGTTGGGCTCTTACCCGAGCACTCGACATTAACAGAATATTCAACAGACATTGAAGGTCATTAATAAAAGATTAGATAGAAAGAAAGAAAAGATAATCTTCTGTACTATAATAATAATAACAAAAAAAAAAAGGAAATTGGCTTAATTATTGCATTAACCTACACTTCGTACTTTAAAGAATCAAGATGCAATAACGAAACGCAGACAACAAAGATAAATAAATTCAGTTTTGAAATGAAACAATAATAAAGAAGATTAACATAACATATAATTCTTGTTGACTTAAGACAAAAAAATAACCTAACATTCAACACACAACCAAATTCAAGTTCTAATAGTCAGCTTCCATATATTTAAATTAACAATTAGGTAAAGCTTTATATATCACTTTTTCTTTTTTGTTAGATATTCCGTAGCCCTTTGCATAGAATAAGAAAAAATATCATGATTTATTCTCTGCAATCGTGCTATTTCCATCTTCATTCTATTCATTTCCTGCATATGATCATCATCATAGACCACCGAAGCTGCACCATCAGAATTGGCAGCAAGAATCTCATCCAGAAAATTATTCTTATGTGTCACCATATCAATCTCAAACTGCTCATCTTGTTGGTCTATGAGGGTCTTGCTTAAATTATGCAACGTAATCTTTGGCATATGGTTTTGTTTGTAAATAGCGGGCTTGTTAACTTTAAAGCAGGCGTTAGTTATTGACCCCTTATGTTTGATCATTTTAATAGGTTGTTGACTCGGAATGTCCCACAATATGACACACTCATCATTTGAGCTTGATAGCAAAGTTTGTCCTTTCATTGAAACTGAAAGACCAGTTACTCCTTTAGAATGACCGATGAATTTTGGATAGGAATTCATCCCGTCAGCCATAATTTCTCTCTGTCTATATGGCGAAGTTAAGTTTATTTGGTGAATCTCACCACTCGAAGAACCTATGAAGACGTTTAGCTCCAAAACATCAAAAGTGACTGAGTAAAGCTGTTTGTCAAAAATTACAGATAAAAGAACTTCTCCTGAAGTCAAATCATAAATTTTGCATGTCTTATCTACTGATACTGTAACAAGTTTTGCTTTTACTCCCATCTTGCTTATACAAAAATCAGTCACGCGCTGGCTGTGGTCATGGAATATATGCAACGGATCATGTTGACCGGCAACTTTTTGTGTGACCAATGAGACCTCACTGAGAGCAACTACAGTAGCCAATGTCCAGACCATAACAGCTCCATCTTCCGATGATGACACAAAGAATTTGTCATCATCCGAGAACTTCAACTGAACAATCCTCTGATAGTGGCGTTTGAGTATTGTAAATAATGTATCAGAGAACATGTGCCAGATGTAAATTTGATCTTCAATCCCAGCAATACAGTAGGCGCCATCCTTAGTAAATGCGACGGTACTAGCTTTGCCTGGTAACACGAACCTCATACCGCGCACAGGCTCTTGCGAGTTCAGCTGCCATATATGAAGCAATGGGTAAGATTTCTCCGCAACACATAAGTAATCATCACCAATGAAATTAAGAGACTTTGCTTCGGCAACTCCCCCATTCTTATAAGTCATCAAATTGGTCCCTGTATCAGGATCCCAAATCGAACATGTCCACAGAGTATTCTTTGTATCTGTCGTAACCACTACTTCAACCAAATTTGCCATTATTTATCACAATAACAAAATACAACCATAAACACGCGGGAAGCGCCGGTCTATCTAATCACCGACGAATCAGTAAAAATACAATCCGTTTTACAGTCGCCCTTAAAAAATATACATATGTTACACTAGTCTATAATTATATAAAACTTTTTTAAGTAAATACGTATCTTAAAAATAATAATATACTTTTTAACAATTAAAAAGAAAGTAATTTATAAATGTAACTACTAAATAGTTAACAAAATTGCTTTCTTCTAACTTAATTTTCGCTATAGCATAATTGCATATATCGAAACAGTACGTCATATGTTGGTATTTGTTTGAACATTTTAACCAATTGCAATACAGCTTGTCATGTGTGCGTCCAATTGATAGGTCAAAATTTTGACAGATTTCAGCCAACATAAAAGTAAAAAAGCTCACTTCGTGGGGAGTTTGGTGTAAGTTTTAAATAAAAATTTAATAAAGTGAGTCGACTACGAGCCAGCGAAGATGTTTAAAAAGTAAGTTCCGACCACAAAATCTGTTTATAGTTCCATTTTGTTCATCAATATCGGTAATAAGTGCATTTTCTAGGTTATATTGTCTCACAACTACTTGTGACATATATTGACGTAAGGAATTTACAACCAATCAGAGGCTTGTATTTCTTAATACTAGTGCTGCGTAACTGAATCAAATGAATTGAATCAATTTTTGTTGTTTAACCAATCTTTAATGTTATATTTTTAATATTTTAGATGCTTACAGATAGAATACATTGTATTTATACAAAACAATTTTATTGATGTAAACCGCATTTGAAATATGTAGAAAAACATTTAAATTATTTGCTAAATATCATTATTTAATAAAGTGACCTATTGAGTTATTTACTATATATAACTTTCAACTCTTAAGCACACCACTAGCGCAGTGTCATTTTGTTCTTGTGTGCGTTCGTTATCGTCCTAGTGGTGAAGTGACGTGCGATGCGATTCAATTGGAAGATGGTGAACGGCGGATAGCGAACAGTTATTTGCAACTGTTTGGGGTTGTCGCGTGCCATCGTACAATTCACAACCTATATAGCAGTTTATATACTTTTTAACAATAGTTATCATAACAACCATTTTATATTTGTGAACAAAGGTGAAACGTGGTGTTGAGGCGACATTTAATAAATTGTACGAGACACGATTTCTCGTGACGTAATTCCGAGCTTACAATTATTATAACTGTACAGTGACATACATGGTGCTCACTTCGATTTAGTGTATTGTGATAAAACAGCAATGTGGGAATCCGACTCGGACGTCGGGTCGAATAGCATCTCATCGGACGGCATTCGCAGACGGCAAGGATGGGATGCGGAAAGTTTAACTTCTCAAATGGACGAGCTGGATGCGGTCTTCGAGGAAGAAGACGACGGATGTCCCTTACCGTCAACGCCAGAAGACCAGCAGCTTCTGGACGCGGAGATGGCTGAGGTATTAAAAGCGGGAGTGCTGTCTGACGAAATCGACCTTGGTGCGCTGGCTCACACCGCGGCCGAGCAGGCGGAGGAGTTTGTCCGTAAGGTGTGGGAAGCCTCATGGAACGTCTGCCACTTCCGTCATTTGCCACGGTGGTTGCAAGACAATGATTACCTGCACAAAGGTCACCGGCCACCACTGCCCTCCTTCAGTGCTTGCTTTGGGTCCATCTTCAGAATCCACACTGAGACTGGCAACATCTGGACACACTTGTTGGGTTGTGTGGCGTTTATTGGCGTCGCTATATACTTCCTCTCTCGGCCGGCTATAGAGATACAGATGCAAGAGAAAATGATATTTGGGGTGTTCTTCATAGGAGCTATTGTGTGTTTGGGTTTCTCATTTGCATATCATACATTATACTGTCATTCTGAGATGGTAGGAAAGTTGTTCTCTAAGCTGGATTACTGTGGCATAGCATTGTTGATAATGGGTTCCTTTGTTCCTTGGTTGTATTACAGTTTCTACTGTCATTATCGCCCCAAAATTATATATCTATCTGTTGTAGTTGTATTAGGAATTTTATCAATAATAGTCTCATTGTGGGATAGATTCTCGGAGCCTAGGTTGAGGCCTCTCCGAGCTGGTGTGTTCATGGGCTTTGGTTTATCGGGTATAGTGCCCGCAATACACTATGGAGTGACAGAGGGATGGTTCAGTCAGGTGAGCAAAGCTTCCCTGGGTTGGTTGGTGTTGATGGGTCTGCTGTATATTCTGGGCGCTATGTTCTACGCCCTGAGAGTACCTGAACGTTGGTTCCCTGGAAAATGTGATATATGGTTCCAATCTCATCAAATATTCCATGTGTTGGTGATTGTTGCGGCGTTTGTACATTATCATGGTATCAGTGAGCTGGCCTCATATAGAGTGACAGTAGGAGAGTGCTCCATTCCGCCTTCCTCCATTGCCTTTTAGTCTGTTACGCACCCAATGTGATCAAAGAATAGATATTTGAAAGTAGCAATGCTTTTAATTAATTTGTAAATACGAAATGGTGTTGATTGTAATACAAACTGTGTAAAGTTTTATATATTGTAGAATGCGTCTATTTTGAAAGACTTCGTAAGTCATTGAGTCAAATGAGTTATGTAAGATCAGTTTAAAATACGTCAAACGAAAACAATTGACATTCTACACTATATATCATCACATTCTATTTACAAATAAACTATTAAAGGCGGAATAAAACTATAAATTATCTATTTCCTTTAGACTTGTTAGAATTTATATTTATTTATATTTTTTGTTATATTTTAAATTTAGAAATAATTTAGTGGATTCACTTTATTGGGAACAAGGGAAACGGTTATAAAACAAAAGAATATTCAATATGTTAAAATGAAGACCCCTATATGTTTCATTGTACGGGCAAGCTATAGTGGTCGTTTTGACTTTATTATAATGATTACAATTTAAACTCCATGTAACGTCACTCGATTTAACAACAAACTCCCTAAAGCGTCGACATCACTTTGCTTTGGTTGGTTTAGCTTGTCTTCCATACAATGATACACTAGTTCAAATAAGATTGTTTTTTTATGTAATTACTAACACTAGTCTGAAATAAACTTTTTCTTATTCTGATTTTTCTTCTCTCCATTTAACGACAACTCTATAACACCATAAGATGCACAGTCCCATCTGTATCTAAAAAAAATTACAAGTGTGGGTCGCATCGGTAATTTTTCGCATATAAGGTTAGGTATACTAAATAAAAATTGTATTCGAAAATTATAAATTCGATGAATTGTAACTTTACAACTGTGCGTCACTACTGATGAATGATGATAAAGTATAGTAATTGTTTCTTCATACGTAATTATCAATTTTTATTCTACTTCATGAGCGATCCAATGTCAAAACAACCGTTATGGCGCGCCAATTATATAGCTGCCCGATTCTTTTTTGTCATAAACTAGTTTTATTTAAATTTATTGTAAGCACAAATACATTTTAAATGACTGGTTATTGAAGTTGTTTTTTTTTCTCTATTCAATTGTTCAAATCTTAACTAATGCATGGACCTAGTTACAGAAATGTTTATTTCGTTCTCACTTCTCCTATTTCTGAATGCCGCAGTGCCGTTAGATAACTATGTAAACAGTGTCTGCCAATAAATAGATGTAGAGCGTACAGTTTTTGTCGTTTATAGGTTCACCCCCTTGTTGCTATGCAGTTGTAAAAACGCAGGCTGATTTTAAAAATATGTGTACATGTATTTTTAGAATAATCAATTGCAAATATTCTAAATTATTGTAAGTGTTTTTTATAAAGGGTATTTAAAAAATATATATATTGAAAAAAAATAAATAAAAACAATTAGAGGTGTTATGGAAACTTGATTTTAAAATTAATTTTTATTGAGAATATAGTCGGTCTAAATATTTTTAAGTCTACTTAAATTCCCATACATTGTTTAATTTCATTTGTTTTTGCCGTAATTTATAGATTAATGTTTTAATTGTATTTAAGTATTAATTAGTAGGTTTTTTTTGTTTTTGTATAGAGAAATCAATTTTAAATTTGGAATCCTAACGATCTAAATTTAAATTTTATTTCCTCTTTTTTTTAAATTTCAATAACATCGCGTTGGCCTTGGTATTGGTCGACTTTCTAAACATAGTCGGAGTAAAGAATTTGCTTATATCTATTTTTGGCGTATTCGAGTGTCAACTTGTTAAACTCGATGTAGATAACTCGCGTCGTTTATTTTTGTCGATACAAAATTGATTTCTCTATAAAAAACACTGAACTCGTGTTTTAATAGTATATTGCTTGTAAATTTAGCATATCATTGATTACATCCTTGGAATGATGTATGATGGAAAAAAGACAATATTTTTCATAATATTACTGAGTAAAAATGTATACATGGTTTTTTAATAAACATTTTCCGCTTTAACGTGATTGGTCGAGTTGAGAGCAAGTATTTTATTTTTAAATCTCATTTGTTTTTTTTTTCTAAATTTATTTAAGCCTGTCAGTATGTAGTTATGTTGTAAAGCTGAGATGAGCGTAACGGACCGAGATCAATTCTCATGCGCTTGTTCCTCTCATCTCAGCCAGGCTTTAAATTCATTGGTGGTACTTTATTCGGTCACAAGATTGCTTTGAAAAAGCAATTCTAAAAATCATAAATATTGATTTAATGTGGGTAGTTAGAGAAAAGCACCGTGTCGTATAAATGTTTATTATTATTTTCCTTGTTTAGAATGATTGTATAAAATTATAAAAATAAAATTTTAAATCAATATCAACTTTTTATTTATTATCTTTTGCGTTTTACTCCAGGGTTATAGCAAGTTGATCGGAACCGATGTTTACTTTTAAAAATGAGTTACTTATTCGGATATCCGGGTGTAATGTGTGTGAGTTCTTATCCTGACGCTAAGGTTAGAGCCTTTATACGAAAAGCCTCGTATGTATTTATTAATCTCATCTACGCCTTTTAACCCTTTTAGTGCCAAGGAGCGTCGTTGCGCTGCTCTCCATGTATTGGTAAAATATGTATGGCACTAAAAGGGTTAAATAAATTACACAGCCTGTAAGGCTCATTTTGCAGTTTTGCGAAATCCTTATCAGCAACAAGCAAGAGGTTGGGAGTTCAGCGTCCATCAATTGACCTTGTTGACCTTTTCCTCTCTTATCTCTCATGGCTACTTTTAGATAGCTTGAACTAACGTAGTACGTTATAGTTGTGACTTCAAGGCTTTCATCAAGGCATAAACAAAAGAAGGCGATCGACTTTCATATTGTTTACCACCAGATGGTATGACATAATGTGACTTCCCCCCCTTTTATTTCCAACCATTGGGAGAGCGTAAATGTTTCCGACTAACCGAATTGTAACTTGGTCCCACAGGATACGCCTGGTCTAGTGTGGGTTCTAATAGGAAAACACAAAAAAAAAGTTGACAGTCGCTTGTATATTTCAGAGTTAAATGGACTTTTACCAATAGATTTAAAAAATAAATAAATAAATAAAAAGTTTTAGTTGTAATGTTAATAATTAAAAGTTTTGTAATCCACGTGACAGGCAATGCCTAGTGTGGGACCATCGAAAACTATATTATGTAATATTATTCTTAAATAAATAAATAAATTAATAAAAAAAAAAATCAAATACCTATTCACATTATTCAATAGATTTTTGAACTACTATTAACATATAAATTGTAATATTTTTATAATATTAAATTAATTATAAGTTAAAAATATAATTAATTGAAAAAAAAAAGATAGATTAATTTAGGAGGAAGGTTTATGTTTTATAATTAGATAGCATTCTTTTGCGGAGCTATTATTATTATTATCTGAGAAGAGGTATAAATTTAGAATTAACAAGCCGGGATAGTGAGAGCTGTTTTTAGATGGTATTTGCTGGTCAAGATTAATTTAAATTTGATCCAGTGAAAGGCAATTTGTGACGTATTTTTATAGAAAGCTGTGTATAGTTTTAATAGCGCTTTCTCATAGTCTGGAATTTGAATGGAAATATATTTTTCTAGAATACAGTATTGCCCCGCTTTACGCGAGTGATACGTTCCGGAAAAAACTGAAATTCCCGCGACTTTAGAGAAGTTGATGACTACATTATGTTTATACGCACTCTTTCGCGTAATGCGGGGCAATTGAGCGCGAAATTTGAATTTCGCGTTATAGTGAAACCGCGCATAACGGAGTCGCGTAAAGCGGGGTATTACTGTAAACGCTCTACTAAAATCTTGTTTCAAGTAGAAATCTTTACTTGAATTGATTCAACCTGATTCTTGATCTAACACACAAGGATTGTGTAAATATATTTCTCTTCGTAACCTCTTACGGCATAGTAATCGTATTTTTAGTTGCAAAAGCGGCCAAACTAAAAGTCGCTATAATTACCATATTTACACTTTAATATGTTATCTCTACTGCGGATATAATCTATGTAGGCATTGTACTTAGAATGGTGACTCAAATATAGTATCTGATATTATGATAAAAATAATCGTCAAAGATTAAGATATTGTAGTACCTACGGTAATATGCCCTGTAATTTACCCGTATTAAATATTGAATTCGAAGTAAATACCTGATCATGGCGCGTAGCCAGCCATGGGCTCAGGGTGGGGCAGCAGTCTAAAATAATATATAACTAGCAAATACCCGCGGTCTTACCCTGGTTAATTTTTTCATACCAAAAGGTTACACCCGCACCCTATAGCACCCTGTATCTGTATGTATAATTCTAATTATCCAAAACAGATGATTAGGTTTTTAGATTTGATTAGGTACCTTACAGGTCAGAGCCCCACCCTGGCTACGCCCATGTACCTGATCAACTTAACCTGACTGTTAAAACTATATATATGCGGTCCTTCCTACAGTTTGTTTATAGTTATTGCCCGTTTACTTATCGCAAAAAGAATGTTTCAAATCGGTCCGGTAGTCCCTAAGATGAACGCGTTTAAACAACAATCTCTACAGCGTTTTAATGTATAAACAAGACACGGTTTAATTATATAATCCGAAAAAACAAAATAAGGAAAGTTATATTAGAATGGCAGACGAATAACTAGAACACGCGTGGGCGTAGTGGGGGTCCGTGTGGCCAATCAGCGTGGTCGGAATAACATCCTGTAAATAAGATTAAAAAATTGCTTTGCGTATATTTATTGTCAGTAAAAGTTACTCATTATTATATTGTTTATTATCGTATTTTAAGATAGCAATATCCGGTTCGAAGGACCAAGTGTTAAGAGAAAATATGTTTTAAAGAAAAGAATATTAAATAAATATCCAGATTTTAATAATTAAATATTATTATTATATAATATTTACACACTTTATGAACTCGCATTAGTAAATTAGGTGCGAGTTTTAGGCGCTTAAAGTCAGATTATCCTTGAAACATATTCTCTACCTATATCGGGCGACGTCTTGTCATTGTAATAATATAGTACGCATTTTATAGAGTTCTGATAAAGCTACCCATAATAAATATCCATTAAAGATTTTGCGTGGATCAATTCTGTTTATCCATATGTAATTAGTAAGAAAAATAATCTAAAACCGTTATGCTTTTGTAATCAATTTTTGTATTATTATTTTTTTTGTAATATTTATTATAATAATAAAATACATCTGTGTTATCTTAAAAAGATAATAAAACAAAAAAATTGTAAACATTCTTGTTATGCTGTTTTTTTCTTAAATTACATAGTGTTACGTAAGGTTGTGGGGCGTTGATATTTATTATGTAACACGTGTATTTTTTTACTAATAAACCTTGATATGATTCATGTCAGTTAGGTTTTTTGTAAAGCATCAATGAAGCAATCTAATTATTAAATATTGGACATTGAGGGCACGATATCTGATTTTTACTGGATAATTCTGGAATAAAATTTTTCAAGTGTAATCTGTAAGATGGGTAGTAGCAGAACTATAGTTGAGTGCTCATATGCTATATTATGAGAAAAGAGGTTGCGGCGGCGATGTTAATAGTGTATACATTTTTATAAATAAAACTGTAAATTTGAATTTGGAATGAAAGAAACGCGAGGGACGTGTGAATGAGGACTTCGATGTTGGTTGCGAATGGGAACGGATGTGTGTGTTTAGATTATAGACATTGGTAATATAGTGTAAATATAATTTTCAAGTTTTCATTTGATACAGTCCACTTACTCTATTGGCTACAGTAGTCTACTACTCGCAGACTAAGCACGCGACAAATCGGTACAAACTTCGATATCGTCAAAACTGTCTTTATAAAATGATTGACAAAAGAATAAGTGGAAATGCTTCACGTGTTATCACGTGGTTAAGTAATAGTTTAATGTTTAAAAAACGGGACTAGTTAATCGAATAATAAAATAATATGTACAGGGAATTTGTTGAATTCGAAACAATTTGTTTTGATTTTTTTAAAAATATATGTCATTAGTTAAATTGTTTTTTTTTTGTTTTTGTAGATAGACGAATTTAGTCGACTTTCTAGCATTTAATACCACGAGAAATATGCGACCGTTATAAAAAAATGTCATTGAAATGTTCTTCACGGAAGCGTAGATACAAATGCGGGAAAATCATGTTAAAAGATTATACGAGTATTGAATTCTCGAGTTGGTTTCACATTTTCTCTTAAACGATCGCGTGCTGACATTTCTTCACATTTAAAATCTTACCAGCCAGCTATTGCGGCAATTATCCAAGGATTTGTACGTTAAAGTGTCATTTGTTTTCAATGTTGACAGCGCCAACCCTGTTATATAGTGATTCTGGTAGAATGACATTGAACGTGGCACGTGTGGACGTCACGTTCTTCGACGACCAATGTCGCTATTTATAATGTGAACACGTATCACTACAGTACCTATCCATTGCTGTTTTTTCTTACTACCTATTTAGGCGGACTTGTATTGAAATTTTATAGTAATGATCTTCTTCTTTTGTTGAAGGCCTCAGATATCTATTAAAGACAATTCTGCCAATGTCGAGTATTCAATAAGAAATTATATAATTTTAATTCACACGTAAATTCCCATGCCAAAAAAAGCCAACCTATTGTAATTATAATTGATACTTGAAGGGTTATATGTATATTTTTAATATTTTCTTTATGATGGGAAAAGTAAAGGATAGAATGCTTATTTATTTTCTATAAAATATTAATATTCGCATCAACTAGATAGGTATATCATATTAGATTAAGGAAAGTTTTATAAAAAACTCCAACCAACCTTCTGTCCAGGCGGTAGTCTTCTCATCCCCTCTCCCTTTCTACCAATCATGCTATCTCTTTCCTTTTTAATGTGGTCAAAAATTATATTTAAAAAACCTCATTGATTTTTGTGCTTGTCCTTAAATTACGTCACATGAATTTCATGACTTTTTGACGTAATAATAAACAAGAAGATATTCGTTAAAAAATCAAAATACATTTGTTACGTAAAGTTGAGTTATATACGTATCATTAAACATAGTAACTTCGTGCCAAACTATTTGGCACATACTTTGTTGTTCATTTGAATCACTTGAATTGAAATTCGTAGGAAAAATGTCATAGTTATATAGGTATTACACGAGTTATCCCAAATGTAGGAAACTGAAGCTGAAATGTATGTTAAAAGGCTTCCTTGGATATCCGACCTCGCTTTCTTTTGTTTTGATACTCAAAAGTGAATTGATTTTTAGTAATAAAATCGTTGTATTTGGTTATAGAATTACTGGTACTTTGGTATCCTCTATTTGAAAATGGAACGGCCAATGTTTGAAAAAAAAAAAAGAAATCCGATATAGCTAACGAGGCGTGAAGCGTTAATTATTCTGTTCTAAGGTTAGCGCTGGTTTCAACATTACAAGAACACAATTGAATGTGTGTTATGTTGATTGCAATTATTAAAAAACATATTTGTATGTAATTACTGAATAAAACTTCTAAAACAATATTTCGCCATGTCCTATTAAGATAGGTGGAACTCATAGCATAAAAAATACACAATACAATAATAAAGAATCTACACAAACAAACTATGCATAATAACAACTTTAAATCGCTCTATACCAGCGGTTCTCAAACTTTTTTGGCGAAGGAAAAAGCCTTAATATAATTATAATAAACTGATTTATATGTATTTATGAATAATCATATTACAATGTAATATTACGTAATATTTAGTTGGAATATTTAGATGTAACCTTATAATCTCCCTTTGGTAGGTATTTTTTGCAGTATTTTAGCCCTAGGGTTCCGCGGAACACCACTTTGAGAATGGCTGTTCTATACAATTGCGATTTTGTAGATTCTACCATGGTAATAGAACTCAGCGAATAAGAGAGACTAATGATGGAAAATATATTTCAAATTTAGTGCCAGTGTTGAGCCTATGATTTTATTTATTTATTAATTTGCGAGTATATCTATATATATAAAATAAGGTGACTGACTGACTGACTTAGTGATCTATCAACGCACAGCCCAAACCACTGGACGGTTCGGGCTGAAATTTGGCATGCAGGTAGATGTTATGACGTAGGCATCCGCTAAGAAAGGATTTTGATCAATTCCATCCCTAAAGGGATAAAATAGGGGATGAAAGTTTGTATAAATCTTATTAGATTTATTTCATTCATTATTACGCAGCCGTAGTGTTTTACATATAATCCCTACTAATATTATAAATGTAAATGTGAGTTTGTTTGTTACGTTTTCACGCAACAACTACTTAACCGATCATCATGAAACTTTGTACACATATTTTTGGAGGTAGGTACTACAAGTAACATAGGATACTTTTTATTTATTTATTTTTTTAAAGTTTTTGAAACTTCATTGTATGTAGTAATTGATAAAATTGATAATCCTAGCCATTTCTATTGAAATGATCTCTGATACTTGCTTAATGACTTAAACGCGAGCGAAGCCGCGGGTAAAAGCTAGTATTATATGGTTTTGGAAATTTGTGGGCGAGGAGGGTGGTGTGAAGTAACATAGCTTCGAGGATTAGCTTGGCAGTAACCAGGTATGAGGAGAGAAGTGCCCTGTCAAAGCCGGCATAGTGTGATCATATTTTAAAAAAAAATCAATCATTAGTTGTAACTACAAATACTTGTTTAATTGTACTTACTGCCAACTAGCATCCAGTTTGACGTGAGCCAAGTAATACGTAACGTTAACAAGGGCAAAATGGGATTACGTTACACGTTACGTTAGCATTAAATATTCAAATTATTATTAACTAAGAAAGATGGAATAAATACTTAAATTACATTTAGTGTTGCCAGTAAAAATCCGTCTGGTTTTCCCGTTGTTAGGGATAACATTGGTAATTTGAAAACGGGGAAAATTTTTAATATCCGGCAACATTCTCAATAGAGTTGTTCCTAAAAAATAGAGGGATATAGTTAGTCGAAATAATTATTAATTTTGTATTTTTCAAAAAATTAAGAGGGGTGTATAGAAAAATGGGGTAGGGGAGATTATCATGGAATGACAGGGTTATGATCTATGAGGTGTAAATATATGTCCTGTATGAGGGCCAATCTTGTATCTACCGTCATTTCAGTTACAATGTATGCATTTAAAATTTTCCAATCTTAATGTCGAATGTGAAAGATAACATTTCGGTTGATAAAAATATGACTTTTATCTCAAATATTTCCTTATATCTCTTTTGTACGATATTAATCAAAAACACAATGACATACTATATCGTTTATTTTAGAACGCTTGCTGTGTGTTTGTTATTTAAAATTAATAAAATATATATATCGCATATAAATACATAGTTAGAACTATCGTAACATTTTGGCAATAATTTAAAAAATATATTATAATTATTTATTAGTAATCGGATTCTAATAAAGCGCTTTTATTCGTCGAAATAAATGGAAATTATCACAATCGATTTGTTTTAGCTGCTGTATATATATAAATTTACTATGACATAGAAGAATAGCTGCTATATAGGGGTATTGTCATCCTATTATATACCTATGAGTAAACATAAAATGATACTGGTTAAGTCCAAGCTTTTTTAAAAACAATTAGCCAATGTTCAATGGTTTCTGCGATACTCAATACAACAACGAAGAATCTACACAAACAAACTGTACGCAATAACAACTTTAAATCGCTCTGTTGTAAAATTGCAATTTTGTAGCTGGCGATGTTATTGTACATAATTTATTTAGTTTCTGCGTAATATCCTAGAAACATATTGCAACTCTTTATTGCACAAAAATCTTACATAGGCTAGCTGCAGTGTCAGCTGTGATGTGCATGCAGGGTACAACAATAAGTAGCAATTTTAGAGATACTTGTATGAAATAATAGTGCAGATTTTTACGGATTAAAAATATAATTATCACAATGCATTGTGGCAATAAAAAGACAAGAAGAAACAAGAAAGATGACACTGACAGACTAAACGCCAAAACCTCAAATCTTCTTAAATAAGTATTTTCGGCTTGTAGAATCGACCGCTACATAATAATAATTAAATAAATAATATTATAATTAGTTGTTTCAGGCGTTACTTTGCGGAAATCCATATTAAAGGAAATTTCAAAATTATTTTGCTTATAATTCCCGCTACAACATTAAGTAATTTGTCTCGACGCGTTTCGCCACTTCACGTGGCATCATCAGGATACGTGCGGTCGTTTCGGCTTCGCTTCAACGTCGTTGAATGTTGTAGCGGGAATTATAAGCAAAATAATTTTGAAATTTCCTTTAAATAATATTATATATACGTATACTTAAAATTATATTTATTTTTGTATTATTTTATCATAATTTTATATAATTCAGTATTATATTATTAAAAATCGTAACGTATAGTACACAATAGCTTGTATGTATATCCTAAACCAGTGGTTCTCAACTTTTTTTTTGTTGCGGCACAGTTTAAACGATTTCAAAATTTCGCGGCACACAAAGAAAAGTTTAAATTTTTTTAAATTATATTATTTGATAATATTAACATTATTATATATCTAAAATTTGGCGGCACACTTTTAGAATAAAACGTAAACTATTGTTTTATGAAGTATATAGTGCCTACATGTAGCGGTGTCGTGCTAGTATGCCTAGATAGCGTCTGCAGTTAGGTAACTATAGCGATGACCTACTAAACTATACACCGATTGCATTATTAAGTTCCTGCAGTACTTTTTAATGTTGACTCCAAACGTTGGGTTGTTTTATTTATTTATTTATAAAGCCTACCTACAAAATTACATTAAAACTACATATTATAAAAAGGACTACTATTATATAAACTAAATGAAATTTTAATTATAGGATAGAACGGCATGCTCAAGGTGATAAAGGGATAGATACTACACTTCTAACAAAATTACAAAAATACATAAAAATAAAAAAAAACAAGCACCAAATAGATGTACGAAAGAGGGGAGAAAGTAGAAAAAATATTTTTGTTCGTATATACAAGTTTATATAGTTTTACATTAGAAGATATTATTTTAAATAACATTTTAATGTGCGTGCTTTGTTTATGAATTTTAAGGGACTGCGAAAAATTTGTAAAATGGGTATTTAACTTAGGTATTTGCATCTTAAGTGTGTATATGAAACGTGAATCAAACTTTTCAGTCATTCTAATTGGAACCAAATGCATATTTTCAATTTTGTTGATTTTGAGTTAGCTTAGACAAAAATTGAGGGTATTGCTAGTTTTTTCTTTGTAGTTTAGTTTTGTTTAATATATTTTTATTAAAATTGGTGATATATGTATTTTTATATTTCCTAATTTTCCCGCCTATACTCATCACGCTGCACCTTCAACTGGTGACAACTGTTAGCACTGAAAAGTGATATGTTACATGCGTATGTCTAATAATAATCGCGAAGTTCTCAACCTTGGTTAAGAAAATGACAGATGGATCTTATTTATAATCTTTGTACACCACTTCTCTTCTCTAAGCAATGAAGTTTAAAAAAAAATTTACATACAGTGCAATCTTGATATAACGATACTGAAGGGAATCAGAAAATAATTTGTTATATCAAGTAATTTGTTACAATGAGGTTCGTTATACAGAGGTTAGGTTGTTCTACGATCAGTTTTAATAAGGTTTAAAAAAATTATTAATCTCAGCTTTGCGTAGGTACTAATCTGCTTTCCCTGTTATAGCGAACGATTTCGTTAAATAGGGGTAAATAATACTTTCTTTTTATATTTTTCAAAGAATCTATACTAATATAAAGAGGAAAGATTTGTATTTTGGGGTCATTTAAGTATTATGTAAGCGCTTGAGGGGGGCGGGGGAGTCTTTGCTTTGCTTATTTTTGATGACATGGTGGGTGGGGGGGTCTGCTGACAAGGGGTAGTGGGGGGTTAATAATTGTAAAAAATCTGCTTACGTAATACTTGAATGGCCCCTTTTGTAACGAATTGGCTCAAAAACTACTGAACCGATTTCAAAAATTCTTTCACCATTTTAATGCTACATTATCACTGATCAATATATACTATATAAACTACAGGAAAAAAATAAGAATTCTTACTAAAACTACAAAAATGTAATCCAAGGTTGCTAAAAATTGCCATAAAATGTCTTTCATCGCATGCGCTGCGAAAACTATTGATGATAGAACAAAAAATGTCGCGATATCTACTACGCGAACGAAGTCGGGGGCAACAGCTAGTATATTATAATAATATTTTATACTAATAAAGTGCCTAGTGGAGTTTCTATGCGTTGATTTCAAAACGTACTAGTGGTATCTTTGAACACTAAGCATTGTAGTAAACTGTATCTCTAATATTATTATAAATGTGAATGTGAGTTTGTTTGTTACGTTTTCACGCAACAACTACTTAACCGATCATCATGAAACTTTGTACACATATTTTTCCATTCTCATCTTTTTCCAATTGACTATAGTTTCAGCTATTTGGATTTTTTCTATATTTTTTATCCGTCTGTCATTTTTATATATTTTTATCATAGTTATCATATTGATTCATTTCTATTGAAATGATCTTTGATATTTATTTAATGACTTAAATGCGAGCGAAGCCGCGGGTAAAAGCTAGTTTTATATAAAAATAGATGTGACAGTGATTGTCACAGTATTAATAAATATTTATTTTCGGTCGAGTCCTCCGCATAACGAATTGGCGCGCCAAACACTGCGGCGTAGAGGGTCGCCAACGTCATAAACTTACTTGATGTTACTGATATTGTTTTTAATTTTAATTGAAAATAATAATAATAATATTCTATACAAAAACACAAATAAACAACTTCAAGTGTTTCAGGTTTCCAAAGAGGCCAATGTACTTTTCAATAGAGGTATACATTGGTTTTCAAAGTTGTCATGGAACATTTTTATTTTATTTTGAGATTTGTTTTTTTTTTTACATTTGTTTCATGCGCGACCAAAATACATTCTCGTTTAGTTCTACTTTGTTTAAAATATAAGTGACTGTACTTATATAAATAAATAAATAAATGTTAAATAAAATATTAAGATTTTCTTAAAATAGAAAGCAGAAGTCAAAAATTTACTATAACAACATTAAATATGTAGGTACTGGATTTCATTTTAAAAATTAACTTTGACCCTATATAAGTAAACATTCAAGAAGTTTGAGAATCGCTGCACTAGTACAAATATAATAGACACGTCTCTACCTAAAGACAAGGTTTGCGAAGCCATTCTTAGGGTTCGCCTCCGTCTAGACACCCCTAACATCATCCCCCCACCCCTACTAACACTCACCATTCAGTTATCTAAAAATAAAGTTTGTTTTCCTTACTGTTAGTTTATTTGCATCTTTAAATTCCACTTAACTGAGTGCCAATTTGAATTCAACGGCTTCGATTGAATCGTTTTTACAATATTCATTTGCAACTTAATTTGTTTAACTATAGATGTTAAGTTAAAGTGTACCCCATAAGTAAAGTAGCCATTAAGGAATTAAAAAAACAGTATTTTTCGCTTTAAATCGGGTGTTTTATTTGCTTTTTTTAAAATCTAATTTACATATTATTCTATGAACAAAGATAGTTTTTCAGTTCTCATGTCTTCTTTATTGTCTAGCTGTTGCCCCCGACTTCGTTCGCGTAGCAATGAAGATATAAAGTACTATGTCACTGCAATACATGAAATTCATTGAAATGACAGTGGCGCCATCTGTCGAAAGTTGGTCGTACCAACTCAGAAACCTTCGTGGGCTCATGCACAACAACTTTGCTAAAGATCATCACATGATCAAATGCATAGTTTACGATTCTATAACGGACATACAGACAAATATTCATTTATATACATATATAGATATTTCATCTCCTTCTTTTACAGATTCGATGAAAAGGAGAGCATATCTGGTGTTCAGCAACTAAAATCGTCCGTACAAAAGGGTATACGATCGAAGCTTCTGGAACTGTACCCACATTTAGAAAATCATATTGATCAAGTATTGCCAAAGAAGGACACATTTCGTATTGTTAAATGGTTTGTTGTTTTTCTTCTTTTAAACAATATATTACTCGTTGCGTTTCGGGATCAGTTTGGAAGTAGTCAGGTATGAGGAGAAGTGTGAGCAAACCCACATTCACATTTATAATATTAGTAGGGATATTATTATACTCCTGAAGTAACGTTGCGTGCCTCGCCAACCTGGATAAGCACATTCGTCTCTTTAAGCCTATCTGACTTCAGCTATGATCGTTATATTCAGTAAAGTAAATATGAGTTTCACACGTCAACTTGTTTCATTATTTATTTAAGCATAGTCACTTACATGGTCTGTAGTCAATTCCAATACACGCAAGGAGGACTCAATTACAAATAAAAATATAACCAAATATAAAAAAAATAACCAATCAATGTCAATAACTAAACAAGCGTGGTAGGTAGACTGATGATGGCATTAGCATATGTCGTCCCGGGGTAGTACCACCACTTTCAAGCGGAACACCCGTGAAGCTTGGAAGTAGCCGGGATAACGAGAGGAAGCCGGCATAGTGGAGTCGACTGTTGCGCGCGGACATCTGCCTGAGGTAACAGTTGTCATATGCTGGGCTATCAATAAAAAAGACAGTCTGAAAACAAATTCATATTTCATAATATATTGACCATTGATTATGTAAATTAACCGCACTCTAGTTTAACAAGTGTGATCAAATGTCAGGCTATATATTAAAAAAAAATTGTTTTAATTTTCAGTCATGATCATATAGAAATAATGGTGAACAGCGCTGGAGAGCTTTTGTTCTTCCGTCATCGTGAAGGACCATGGATGCCCACACTACGATTACAGCATAAATGTAAGGCTTTTCAGTTCATGTAAATAAATAAACAAAAAACAATATATGGCGGTTAATTTAATTATTTCATTAAATTGTTTTTATTTCTCATTTAAAATTCGATTTTTTTTTAATATATCGCCGGGTTCTTTTGTTAACATAGTGTTAAATAACGTTTTTGTTCATGTCATGAAAAAAAATCTAAATGGTTTCTGAGATACCAATTACAACAACAAAAATTATACACAAACTAACTATGCACAATTCAAATCGCTCTGTTATAGATAGTACCATGTTAATTTCAGCTTAAAGTCATATTTCTTTCTAATATTTCAGATCCATTCTTCTTGCCAATGCAGCAAGTAGACAAAGGCGCGATACGTTTCGTCCTCAGTGGAGCGAATATTATGTGTCCCGGATTGACTTCGCCCGGGGCGAGAATGTCGTCGGTCGAGAAAGGGCAAGTCGTCGCTGTCATGGCAGAGGGGAAACAACACGCGCTTGCAATAGGTCAATGTGCGTTATCTACTGATGATATGTGAGTTTGGGGTTATTTTAAAAGTCATTATAAGTGTATATTAAGTGTATATATATGATGTTATATTGAAAGGCTATATTTTACTATTACAATATATATGTATTTACTAATCTATGTGTCAAAAACTACTGGACCTATTTCAAAAATTCTTTCACCATTTAAATGCTACATTATCACTGATCAATATAGGCTATATAAATTACAGGAAAAAAATAAGTATCCTTACTAAAACTATAACAATGTAACCCAAGGTTGTCAAAAATTGATATAAAAGGCGGGTGTCCTTGAAATATTAAACATCATTAAACTTCATAGTACTAGTAGTATTACTATGCGAACGAAGTCGGGGGCAACAGCTAGTAAATTATAAAGAACGTACACAGCTGCAGTTCTTATTAATTTCTGCAACTTAGAATGTACTGTTTATTGCCTAAACCAGGGGTCAGCAGACTTATCAACCAGATGAGCCGAATATTAAGTTTGTAGATTTTTCCATGCCTTCAGAGAGCCGCAACATGAACTTTATTATATACTATTGTATTGTAAGAAGAGCCAGATAATCCTATGGCAAGAGCCGCATGCGGCTCGCGAGCCGCGGTCTGCCGACCCCTGGCCTAACCTAACCAAATTATACACTGAAATTAAGAATATAGGGGAGTTCCCCGCAATTTTCAAACAAGATGTTCGAGACTTGTTGGGAATTCACCTGTATTTTTTAAATAAGTTTCCATTATTAAAGTCGCGTTCCTGGAATCTGGTTTATTTATATTCCGAATGTGGGAAAATTTTTCACTAGATCAATTTATAGTTTATACGTCAGGGTCGGAGGGGCCACCTGGGCTTGGGGACCCGGGGGCACTGACCCGTCGCGTCACTGGTGTGATACAACATAGGGTGTCATTGTAATTTCGCCGTTTTAGGGAGTTTGTCGTTAACCCGAGTGGCGTACGAATAACATCAGACTTCACGAAAATAAGACAATGTAGGAGTATTCATAGTTATTTAAAATATGTAACACCGCCTACTAATGTGCCGAAGATATCATTAACACCATAATTAACATTCTCTTTTCAAATGGTGTTAATTAAACGTGAATTCGGCTCAAGGACATGACCTCCTTTAAATTATTATACCTTTGAGGAAAAATTCTATTCAAGCATAAGTAATAATACACGAATGAAAACTCCAACTTTAGGAATGCAATGGTACCTCGACATACGAGTTTAATTCGTTCCGTAACCTTGCTATGCTGCTGCAGATCGGGGGCACGTGTTGGGGTCGTGTGCGATTCCTCGTATCTCAAAGCAAAATATCGCTCGCTCGGCGGCTCGTATCTCAAAACACTCGTATATCGAGGTACCACTGTACTATTGTTTAATGAAATGGAATCTCTATTGACTTATCCCTTATGGTTGTCTCTAAAAGACCAACCTGTATCCATTTGAAAATCCCCGTGTGTACATCGTATTTCTTTTTGTTTCAGTGCTAAAGTGAATAAAGGGGTCGGTATTGAAAATTGTCACTATTTGAACGACGGACTCTGGCAGATGAAACCCGTTAAATAATTATATATTGTAACTTTTTTTTAAATTAAAATTATTGTATTAATTGTTGTAATTTTTTGTTGTCAAGTTACTTTTGTTCAGGTTTAAGGCTGCAGACGCAATCGTCAGGGAGGTAAAGGCTATACCTTAATTATAAAACTAACAAAAATAAAACGAAATATGTTTAAAATAATCTTCATTCAAGGTAAAATTTTCATACAAAAACAATCTTAGAACTAATTTTTGTAAATAATTCCATTCACACAACTCTTTTAAGCCGCGTCTCCTGCTCCTGTTTCTTCGAAACATGAGACAAAAACATCGAAACATTGGGGCGTGGCCGTACACATTTTTGTATTCATACACAATGTTTTTTGTTTTCCGTGGTCGACGGAAAACAAAAACATTGTGTACGGCCACGCCCCAATGTTTCAATGTTTTTGTGTAATGTTTCGAAGAAACAGGAGCAGGGGACTCGGCTTTACATACACAATCGACGAAGGAGTGAATAACATATACTAACTATGATGTAAATATATATAAAAATCCCTTACAAAATCTCGAATTCAAATAAATAAATATATAAATAATTCGGTAGTATATATTTTATTTTTGTTTAAAAAACATAATTAATCAAATACATATATTTTATCTAAAAAACGTATTAACAAATAAATATACTTGATTATTACCGACAAAAAACCTAGATTAGATATATATATAGTCACTGTTCTCTAGTTAATTATCGGCAATAATTAAGAACAATTCTTAGATTGAGATACCAATATGCCTTCGTGGGTAGAGGGCATTACATTCCATTATACGCTGGTCCACCGCCACCTTCAGGCACAACCCAGTTAATATTCTGAGATGGGTCTTTGATATCACATGTTTTACCTAAAACAAAAAAAAACCATGAAGAGACCTATTCCAGATTCTAGCTTAAAATCAGACATAGTGAGACAAAAATGCCTTTCAGAATACAACAGGAACATGGCACCGAGGCCCGAAATAAATACTTGGTGTTTTTAAAAACAATAACAATAATTAGTTGTTTCAGGCGTTACTTTGCGAAAATCCAGTATTAAAGGAAATTATTTAAAATTATTTTGCTTATAATTCCCGCTACATTAGGTCGATGAAGGAAAATAACCTCCATCAACATTAAATAACTTGTCTTGGGCGAAGCGACCACACGTATCCTGATGATGCCACGTGAAGTGGCGAAACGCGTCGAGACAAGTTATTGCGTGTTGGTGGAGGTTATTTTCCTTCATCGACCTAATGTAGCGGGAATTATAAGCAAAATAATTTTAAATAATTTCCTCTAAGTGACTACTTACAATGTATGCAATTTTGTGCATTAATTTGTAACCGTTGTCCGTCACCAGTCTCCATTGGTACAAACTCATATACACCTGAAACAGACGCATGAGGTTATTTATAAAGTTGGATACATTGGAACACTAGAACTAATTCTTTAGTCACTTCAAGCTAAGTATTAAATCTAAAAAATTTCACCAATCTTGTCGATAAGGCCATTTGCTTGTTGACAAACACCACCACTATGCTGACCCAATGGTCTATGTTATGATTTCTATCAAAGTATTTATTAGTTATAGTGGGTCATATACCCTAAATTAATAAAAACATACCGGCAGGACAAAACCTAGCTTCAGGTCCATCGAAAATTGCAAGATTTTTATCTATAGGTACCGAATCATCTTTCAGTGTCAGATGAGCTGGCTGGTCCGCTTCATGATTTGTTCCTGGAAGAAGAAGTTTAACAGTCGACTCACGTTGTCTCCACTAACAGATTGATCTCATAACAAACTACTAACCAGTCAACGCGACAGACGATAGTAAATCAAAGGTAATAACACCATCTGGTTTGGGGTATTCAATCGGAGTGCATTCCTTCGCTGGCTTCAATTTGGAGGAATCGGCACCTGAAATTAATGAAACATATTTTTCAGGCTAGTGAAGTTACCAAGCGTAAACAAAAAATAATAATTTATTTATTTATTTAGACACACACAAACAAACCATAACATGAAAGTAACAGCTACACTAGACTAGAGAAATAAAGCTAAGTTTGGTAACCTAATAGTTGTGTTAGACATCTGAAGAAAGCTATATACATTAATGATTACATACAAATGCCAGTCTGCTGCTCGAACATAGAGTGTTATAGGAAAGCCAAGTGCAAGATAGATTTCAACTTTTTAGGCTTCAAGTGGAGCAAATCAAGATCAGTGATATTTTCATATAGATCGTTAAAACTGCGGCACATGCGAGGGATGTGGCTGTTACATTACATTGCTTGAAGCAAGTGCCAACGAAAACAAACGCGGAATGCGAACAGAGCGGTTGGGTTAATCACTTTAGTAGATAAAACTACTAGGTAAGTATCTTAACAAATAATACGTTTTTTTTTAATTTAAAATATGTTCTTATAGAATCCAATATATATTTACCTCCATGACTTAGAGTCCAAGGTTCCTTTCCCCTAAGGGCAGTTGAAAATGCAGAATAAGCCAAACCACCATACATTCCTAACGAGGTATGGAACGATGGCCTACAAAATAACATCAACAGAGATTCCAATGATTGAAACAGATTTATTTGACTAGCTAAGAAATCCAAAATATTTACCGCTCTTCATAGCATTGTGTGTTCCCTTAATTCTTGGTACATTAAGGAAACCTGCAGTGTCCC